>APFE030988616.1:86767-122994 GCA_000404065.3 Pinus taeda
TTGGTCTTAATAGCAGTTGGAAATATTAATTAATTAATTCAGTTGAGTTTATTAGTTAAGGAAATTCGAATTTGAAGTCTTTGTGAGCATACACATGAGTTGTCCCACTGATTGAGGAATTTATCCTTAATTTCCTCCACTGATTGAGGGAATAAGTATGAGTTCTATAATGAGAGAATCAGTTGACTTAGTTCTAACTAGTCAAGTCCAGTTAGATTATTTTAACAAGCTGTTAAAATAATAAAATATAGTTTGTTAATGCTTGCATGCATGTGACAACTATTATTTTAGATAACTGAGGATTCACTCATGGATAACTGTTGCATGTCAGTTCTTTCAAAGACCCAGTTGAGATCAGATGAGGAACAATGTACTATTAGATGTTAGGATATTTCTAGTAAGTATTCCTTGCATGAGGAATAAATCTATTTTCTTCTATGACTACGTAGGTGGACCTGAGGTGACAGCAGGTATGATTAGGCCAATTTTTAGCCTATATAATGAGGCCTAGGTAGTCCATGATTTTCATCTTATGATTGAAGATCATCAGGATCTTTTGATTACAAAGAGAGTAGGATAGCTATTGATTTGATTCTTTTTATATGTTGTTGAGGATCTACACTTGATTGGTAATACATGGTTGGGGTTTTATGCTAGTGCTTTCCCCTGGATATATCTTGTGTTATGTGTGATTATTTCTCTTGATCAGTTATGCATGTTTCTACTTGATGTTGCTCATGAATTCGATTATGCTTCCGCTTAATGTTTTGTAGAAGTACAACAAGTATTATGCTTTAGGACATTGCATATATCGGTTTGTTCTATAGGTGAAATTTCTACACGGTCCAGATCCGATCAACATATCGCAATCAGTGATGGCAGGTGAAGGCTATCGGAGGCTACCATCCGAACATTCTGAGGGTTTGGAGGGAGTCCGAGATCACATTGTCTCAAGCCTCCATGGGAAGGAGACTCTGCATGCAATGTGGAAAACATTGAAAGATTTATATCAGAATAGCAGTGATCAGAGGAAGCTAGCACTGAAGAACGAATTTCAAAAGATCAAGTGTGAAAGGGATGAGACGATATCTATGTATCTGACCAAGCTCATCACATGCAGGGATGAGCTTGCAAGTGTAGGGGTCGTGACATCGGATGAGGATATGGTGAGTCTAGCACTCCTTGGCCTTCCTAAGAGCTAGCATAGCTACCAGGGCTCAGTGAATGGAAGAGAGAAACTGCTAGGTTGGGAACAACTATGGTCGGATTTGATGCAGGAGGAGATCAGACGGAGCACCAAAGATAATTCTTCATCCATGCATGATTAGGAGAACTGTGCCTTAGCTAGTAAGGTGAAGAAGGGGAAGGAGAAGGTTTCTCTTTCCGAATCCAGTTCTTCCAATGATGGGAAGAGGTTGAAAAATCGAAAGTGCGATGCTTTCATTATCATGAGGTGGGCCATTATGCTGCAAATTGTCCACAGAGGAAATCCAACAAGGGATCCAGGGAAGGATCTGAAGGTGAGGCACTTGCTTCACAGTTTGAGTTGGATTTCACACTCTTCGCATGCATGGTTTCATCCATGGTGGGAAGTGGTTAGTTTCTTGACGGTGGAGCTTCTTTCCACATGACCGGCGACAAGAGTTTGTTCTATACTTTGGAGGAGAAAGATCTCCAGATACTCATAGCGATGGGTAATGATGAGAATTATAGTGTCTCAGGTGTAGGCACGGTTATTTTTCAGAGGGAGCATGGATCTCGAATTACCTTGACCGATGTCGAGTATGTACCAGGACTGAAGAGAAACTTGGTGTCGATCGCGATGCTGGAAGACAAAGGCTATGATTTAGTCTTCAGAGAGGGAAAGGTTTTCCTTAGACACATCATCACTAGATAGGTGAAGCAGATTGGTTCACGGGTCAAGAACCTGTATGCTCTTGAGGTTAAAGATGCATGCAAAGCCTTGAGCAGCAAGGAAACTGATGGAGACTTTGTGGTTGAGAGGGAGGGTATATTACCTCTCAACATGCAGAGCCAGAAGAAGTCTCAGACAATTGTGGAGGAGCCACGGTTGGTGCAACAACTTCAGGAGGTTATGGAGCAACCACAACAGGGGAAGCTGAGTGGAGATCGAGTAGAGACATCTACTCATGCAGAGACCTCCAGTAGGGGGAAACTTCGAGCCAGGTGGGCTGAGGGATCACATGCAGCCAAACCTCCAGGTAGGAGGTGGGGCGATATAGAGTGATCGTCCCAAGGAGGAGGGGCACAATCCTTGAGGTACCCAACCTCTTGGATGAGACCTTTCTACAGGAGCCCCAATGTGGAGTATTAGGAACTGACTGATTGGGTAGAGACAGATGTAGATGGAGTGGCAGAGAGAGCGACAGTGCAGGGAATCCCAGGACAGCGCATAGCTAGTAGGCTGCAGCAATGCGAGAGGCACAAGTGTTTTGCACAGTGCTAGGTGGCACAGAGAGGTGTGCAATAGTGTGAGATGCATGGAGATGTTGCAGTAGCGCAAATGTTAGAGAGGGAGAACTTGTCAGTAGCAGGTAGAGCTTCAACATCAGAGTATGTTCCTAGCCCAACAGAGGGGTCAGTTGGGAGCGTTTTTGTTCCAAGTGTTGTTGGAGCAAGTGAACCAGGTAGATGTGTTGCATGCAGAACATTCCAGAGTTACAGGATAAGGGTTGCAGATAATCCATATCTTGTTGAGAGGGAGTGTTGAGAATGCAACAAGATGATGGAGCTTAGTGAAAAGAAGTCGCCTTCACTAAGTGGTCCCGCAGGCTATTTTTGGCGCAAGTCTATTTTTAGACTATGTCTATTTTTAGACATATGGATCATGGTCTATGAGTTGCAGGATGCTATTTATGGATGATTGGTCATGTTGGTAAAAAATAGATGGACCTCTATTTTTAGACATATGGGCGGAGTCTATTTTTAGACTGCCAGTCAAAAAATAGAACAGTCGAATATTATTAGCTCTTAATAATATTTGGACTATAAACATTATCTTATCCTCTTGCAGCACTTCAGTTCGAGCTACGGATGTGGCACATGCAACTACCGAAAGGAAATACACTTTTCCTATGGGTTAGTTGAGCTATTGCATGATGGACTTCAGTTAGAACTCAAGTGATTAGAGTTTGGTGGAGTTGATTGAGGAGTTGATGGAGTTGTGTTCAGTTTGACTTAGTTGAACTAGTTGTATTTAGTCTAACTGCCAAATACACGAGTGATGAGTGATGTGAATTAATTATTAATTAATTCACTAATTATTAACTCATAAATCAACTAAAGAATACATCAGTTAACTCAGTGCATGGACAGTTTAGTGGAGACAAGTGTTAGAGGTGAGTGAAAGGGCAAGACAGCTGTCAGTTGTGACTATAGTTGTGCATGAGATTTGCACATGCATGACTGAGTAATGCCAATGAGGATTGCGTGGTATCACACACTAGATTTTTCCGACAGGTGTGGGATTGCGTGGTACATTCCAAGGGAATATGAGTTTGGTTATTCTATTCTCATCTATTCTCACGCAGGATTGCGCAGTGGAGGCAGGCAAGCAACAAAGGAGATTTAAGCCAGTGATTGATTCAGATCTGAGCTAGTTTGTGTGTAACAGGTGGAGAGAGTACTAAGTACTTGCGAGGAGTACTGTACTATGTATTGTTACATGTTCTCAATCAATATAATATACAGATAGTTGGGGGTTTTCAGCTTTATGCTTTCCCTGTGATATACTATGTTGATATGTGTGATTGATGCTTCAATGTGCGCATGCGATTGTTTCTTAATACTACTAAATTGATGATCAATGTAGAGGAGGTTATGTATTATACATGATTCTGCAAATAGTGTATAATCACGATAATCTCTATGAGTGTCATATTATTCAAAATTTCTACAAACCTATCTACCAACCATTGCTCCTCCTCCATCTTATCCCTATGCACAACCCAACGCTCTAGCCCCTCAAGCATTAGCGCCATAACCTCCCATGCATCCTCAGCCCCAACAACCAATCCCCAAAATTCGAAGAAAAAGAATAAGGGGAAATATAACAAGGGCAACCAGGGTAATCAAGGTAATCAACCTAGTGAACCCCAAGGTAACCAACCTAACAATAACAACCAACAACAGGGTAGTCAACACAAGTAGAACAAGTCTATTCATATGAACAAGACTTGTGCATGTTGTGGTGTACATGGCCATTATACACATGAGTGTCCTCTCTTACCCTAGATGCGCCAAATGTGGGAGTCTCAGGCAACTTCTAGAGGTCAAAAATCACCTCAGAATCTTGCGCCATCTGAACCAGCAGTGCTTACAAATCCTTTCCCTCAGTAAGGATTTGTTGATGTTCAACCTCAACTAGGTCAAGCAATCCATCCCCACAAACCTTCTAGTCCTGGTGACTACCAGATCCTTATGATGAATTCTGATGAGGTTAATCCCTCTGATATCAACCTACAAACTCTATCGTGTCAATATGACAAGCCCTTGATTTCTTCTGCCACTGAGTCCAAAACCAAAGCATCCGCTGAGCCTCTTACGACACCAAATGGTCCGCTATAGATCCCTCAACCTAAAGTTGATTCAATTCCTAAGATCCCAAAGGGACCATTACATTGTAATTCGACTTCTAATCGAGTTTCCCATACATATAGTATAGTAGACAAATTGGTGCAATCACCTGCCGCCATGTCAATGCTGGAGGTACTCCAATCGTGCCCATCTCAAAAGAAAGCTCTACTAACTTCTTTGGGTGCAATAGATCCTTCTGACGATCGTTTGATTGTCTTCCGTAGTTGATACATCATAACATCCCCCATTACCTTCATCCGTTGCTTTCCAGATACCAGTCTGAGTCCGTAATGCCATCATCTCCTGATGCATTATTGACAAAGGTGCATCCACCTGTGTGATTTCTGCTGCTATTTGAAAACAAATTAAGTCATTGAGTTGTACCCATCCACCATCACTTTGCGTGCTTGGGATGGTTATTCCTCCCAGTCTCTTGGCATGTACCACAACTTTCCAACGACTCTTGCGGGTAAGACTGTCCATGTAGACATTATGGTTATTGATGCCCCTTTAGATTACAACATTCTCTTGGGTCGTAGTTACACATATGCCATGTCAGCCATCGCATCTATGGTTTTCTACAAGATGTGCTTTCCCCATGAAGGGAATATCGTCACCATCGATCAGTTGACTTACTAAGAGTCAACATTTGTAACCTCCCCTGAGTCCATTATCTCGTCAATGTCAGATAAGCAATCTTCAACCCCTCTCACCATGTTTCACTCGGAGTCTACAAATATTCCTCATTATTGGGTGCTTTCCTTGGTCTCCCCCATCTCATATCCTAACTTTTTGAGTGTTTGCATGTTACAAGCATCATGGGTTGCTCTCAAGCAGTCTTGTACATTTGATTCGCAACCATCTTCTCAGCACCCGCGATCACCATCCAAGCCAAGACATCCGGATCCACCCCTCCAAGACCTCCTCCGTTTGTTGGTTCCTCTCCAATGTTCCCACTAGGAACTGTTCCTCTAGGTCTCAACCATACAGGAGTTGTTCCGTCGAGACATTACCCTGCAAGCTAGATACCTTTCTTATTTCCTCCTCTGAGAATATTTTCTATCCCTGTCATGGCTTTGCTAGTCCTCCATAACATGACTTTGGGGATTCCAATATGGTATATTGACCCCCCTGCATGCACTCCCCCTGGTCGCCTAAGACCTTATCATGCTTTGACCCCGGTTCAATTGGTCCCTACGGCCCCTTCCACTGGTCCAGTTCTATCTCAACCTCAATAGGAACCTACTCTTGTTGCAAAAACATCTGGACAGGGGGGCAAATCTAAGAGGAAAGAACCTAAGGACAAGGCTTCCCAAGCACCTCCAACTCCCAAAGCTCCAAATCCAACACCTTCGTGCGCTTTATGTAAGGTTGTTGGGCATGCCACCAATAATTGTCCCGAGCTTCCTTGTCTCAAACCTTTGGTTCATGAAGCGTTCCCTGAGTCAAATATCCCTGCGGTCCAAATTACATTATGGGGACCAGCCAAGAAACTCAAAATGCCGCACACAAATCACCCTTGTGCCTTGTGTGATCATTATGGTCACTGTTCCCATTTTTTTCCCTCATCTCAACGAATTTCGTGATTGCCTTCAAGTGCTTTGCGAATACGAGGCCACTCGTAGTGGATCACCTACTCCTCTACCCATGGATTCTATTACCACTAGTACACTAGAACATGGGGACTTTGGTCCCATCATCGTGATCCCTCCCCCCAATGTCGAGATGACATACTCCAAGGGCCATATCCTTTACCTATCGTCATCCTTGAGTTCCTCGTAGGAAAACCTTTTTGAAGTTTCTGTGTACGATTCTATCTAACCTCCTTCGTCGGAAGCCCAAGTCTCAACATTGGTAGAGTTTTCATCTACTAACTCATTGTATACCATTCCAGATGATGCATATGTGAACCTTCTTTCTCAAGTTGTTGCACTAGGTATAGTGGTTGCATCATATAGTCAATCTTCCTCCCCCCATATTCCATTCTAATGAGGAAATCATGGAAGCCATGACTACCCTTGATTATCCTTGGGATGATATGCACCATCATGTGTACTTCCTTCCATATTTGGAGTCCACCACTCTAAATACATCCAATATGCCCTCAACATACTTGGGGGGGAACATAGGACCCTACATTTCATTATCATACTTTGGAGGATATCATGCCAAGTTGGGTCGAGATGCTTGAATCCCTTGTTTGAGCACTTGAAACACAATGACACTCCACAAAATCCTCCTGCTAGGGGGCATCATCCCCACCTTTTCATACTAGATCAGTCCCCTCCATCACATACATTTGCGGGTCGTATCCCATGCTTGGGGGCATGATTGTTTTCCCTTGGCCATATTATCAATTTATTAAGATAAGTCTCGGCCTAGATCACACCGAATCTAGGTATGGTTGATTATCCTCCCATTTCTTGGATAGTTTGTCCTACCGGCCTCTCCGGTGAGCCATATGCTCATTGCATATCGTAGACATTTGATACCATATCTTCAAATATTCTACTCTATACCACATAGTCCCCAAGTTTGACATAGTGGGTGAGGATGATTCTAGACATCCTCTAGTAGTTCATTCTGTTTTCCTCTTCCCTTAATTCTTCATCAGGAACCATCGTTCCCAGAAGAATTAGGTCTATTTTTAGACAAGTAAGGCCATTTGCTTGAAGTCGTAAATCCTGATTCCAATGGTCGGTTTGCCCGCTACGATATCCATAAGATTTAGGGCCTCTTCCTCCTCTCCAAATTCACCACAACTCACTTAGCAAATGAATTCAAATTGGAGGGAAACCGTCCTTTCATAGAAAAACCCATAATTTTTCTATCGCCCATTACGACCAACCGTAGCTCAGTTTGACAAACTGTCAACACCATTGGAAATCTCTCATCTAGTATTATAATGGGCCTTTCTTAGTTTTTTATGATTTAATACTTCACCAGGAAGTCATTTTTCCAAGAAGGGTCACTTCGTCGCTTCTCAAAATCGAATTTCTTCATATGTGACACTTTTACTTTTGGGACCACCTTCCTTTGGTGCTTTTCATGTCGATTTTCATCATGCGTAACCATCATTTACTCATGCTTTCATGGTCCCCACCGAGCCTATTTTGTGTGGTAGCCTCATCGAGTCACCCTTGTTCAGAGATCCGCGATGAGTCACCCTTGCATCCAGGGACAATGTTTCGTATCCCATTATATCATGTCACAATATTCCATCCATATTTGCATACCATTCATCCTGTTTTGCCCATTTTGGCCTCCAGTCATATTGTCCCCCATCCCCTTTGGAGTTGAGTCAGTCATTGCCAGGTCAACTATGCACTTTATGCTCTGACAAGGGAAGTTGTTTGTTTGTCCCTCAGTCCCATCATTTTCCATTTTCCTCGGTGTCAGTCCATCAGTCACATTACTATTTTCCCTCGTGCCTTACTTGAGGATCCTCATTGCCTCACTTATGTTGGGCCCTATTATGTTGAAATCAACATATCTATTCCAGAAGAACGACTTAGAGGGTGGTGTATCTCGGTTCCAGCTTCCACCCTTGTTCGACACCTCGGATCAAGAAAGGGACTCCTCGTTGCCCTTTGAATTGGTTGCTTCATGTTCGTGATTCATACACTTGATGGTCCAGTGATGCAATAGATTGTACTAGTGATTCCTGGGTGTGTGTGAGATGTTTCAACCCTCATGAAGGGGTGACCCTTCAGGTATCCCCCAACATGCCTGGATTCCTTCATATTATGCTACAACCTCAGATGCAGTTCCACAGATTTGATGGGTTCGGTTCCTACCTATAGGCATGTTCCTAGCATGCACGTCTCCTTTAGATGATCCATTCAGTTTTGCAGTCCCCTTCCCTATTCAACAAGGCTTCTTTAGTTGTTATACCTTCCCTACGACCCATTTTTGAGGGAAGGGACATTACATCTCATGTACTTATATATTATTGTATTCATTCTTGGTTAATGTTTTACCAGGTGCATTATGTATATGGGACACATTGTATAATTTTCTCGCTCACTTATGCCAGCATGTCATGTACCATTCAACATGTACTTCATTGCTCAGTTTTATGTCTCTAGGTACATCATTATTTTTTTACTAAGTTATCTCGGCGGGTATAGGTATGCCTCCTCCACCTCACTGAGATCCGGTACTACAACATAAAAGGAGGCTTGCATTGGTCTTGCCCTCTTTGTCCCTATCCTCTTTTGCTTTAGCTCTATTGGTCTCTCTCTCTCTTTATCTCTCTCTGACTCCACTTTGTGTATAGTGATTGTGTCTTTACAACATGCTTTGGTCATACATTTTTCTCCTAACACTTGTACGTTGGGGCAATCTGTCATCACCAAAAAATTGATCATCTAGCCTAATTTACTATGTAGAAATTTCACCGTAAATTAAACTGATTATGCAATGTACTAAAGCAAAATACTTAATCTACTTCTACAATCAAACTTGCGGAAGCTTAATCAATTTTGAGCAAGATCAAACAAAACACATATAACAGAGAAGAAGATTTAATCACACATGAAACACAGAAGAATACTTTGGGGAAAGCCTCAGCTAAAAACCCCTCTATCTGTATTATCACACAAGTGGAAATATCTCAGGATTACACAAGGCTTTAGCTCACAAGATATCCAGCTCTCAGTACAATCCCTCATTGCTGATCATAGACATAATAGACAACACATATTCCTTCCTTCAGTCATCCAAGCCTCCTATTTCATTGTGCAGTTTCTCCTAGGTCCTCCAGCTACAACCTGTGCGATTCTCACCTCACACACAACACTGACCTCTGAAATAACTGCACAATCCTAAAGGAGATAATTCCTTCTGCATGGATGAGTTTCCTTTATAGGAAAATTCCTCCAACTGATAGTACATTATCCCTTCCTTTAATCTCAACTGGGTCTTTCTCTGAACTGACATGCATGAGTTATTTATGAGAGAATATTCAGTTATCTAGAGAACACTAGTTACATGCATGCATGCATCAACTGACTGAACTCATAATTAGTTCCTCCAATAGTTTGGAACTAATTTAATTGGACTTAACTAAGTTAACTGAGCTAACTAATTACAAATCAAATACAACTCATCATTATCTCCTTAATTAAGGGATAACTTCCTCAATCAAAGGGATAACTATTGCATGTCTTCACAGAGACTTCATGTTTGATTTTCTCCAACTAATTAACTCAATATGAATTAATTAATTATTTTATAAACAACTGCTAAGATAAAATGAATGTTATGTCTCAGAAAATGTGTTTCTATCTCCTGGTCTAGCCCAACTTTGATTGGACTGATTAATGTTTCTTAATGTTTTCTTTGTCATTATCAATCGATAGTTAAAGTTAGGATATAATTGATTGATCTTCATTCAAAAGAAAGTGTCGTAAAGTCTTCTCTTCCTTCGAATTAGAATTGTCATAAAAGTCTTCGTTCTTATGCAAGATTGATTGATTGTATGTGCATATTTCCTTTTGTTCATATTCACATTAAGGAAATAGAAAAGAAATACATTCATGTTGCATTGAAAAAGTTTGTGTGTGTTCATAGGAATAGTGTAGGGAAATTGCATTTAGATTGTTCTCTTTGCTCTTTGATCGAAAGAAATTTGATTGCTCTATCCCTAAGTAGCTATGATTTTCATCATTAAATTGAATGGAAAGAATGCTTATCATGATAGTTGTATTCCTAGGAATTTCAGAATACATCACGTGGTGAACTTGAAAGGAAAATTCCTAAGCAAGATCAACTTAAAATTAATATCAATTTACCTAATGGAGCATTTTCATTAACGAGAACATTTAATGGTTAGGCTAGAGACGTGTTATAACGTCGTAAAACAAAGCAGTTGTGGCTAACTTGTTCGCAATACATCCCGAGTGTGATACCTCATTCCATGTACGTGAGTATATTGTAGCTCGTCCATGTACCTTTGGGTATATAGGGCGGTGTTACAGTACATAAAGTATATGGGAATGCTCTCACTGTGCTATTTTGCATTATACAATGCTATACGGACTGGGCCTCCACATGCCTTTGGGTATATATGGGAGGACAACTCTAGGTTGTTCTCCATCCTTAAGTAACAGAGTCAGTTGCCTTATAAACTGTGATACACCAAACACAACATTTAGGGAGATTGCCTGCCCGTACTTCTTGGTTCACCAGGAGGTATTCTGAAGTTCACAGTGGCTTGGTAAACCTTTTACCTAGTAATATCCCTTTTTGTTTATTTCTTTTTTGATAATAAAATTAATCAGTAATTGTGGAGGAACATCAACCCTTACCCTGTCATTCGCGGAGAACAGTGAGAAAACCGCCTTTGCCGCTCGAAGCTACACCTATTCAGACAAAGCGAACTCACTTAACTGAGTCTAGTACATCAAGAACTCCTAGTTCTTCATCTGAGTTACCTGAATCATCTATTTTGGTAGGTATTGAGACTCCAGTTACTCCAACCATTTTTGGTACATCCGTTTCTGAAGAAGAAGTTTCACAATTACCTGAGGACATTAGCACTGATCCTAGTGAAATAGTGACAGACATTGTTCAAGAACAAATTGATCCTCAAATTGAAGTTGCTCAATAGGAAAGTACTTCTGAACTTGAATAAGTTCAACCAGAAGTTAATCCAAAACCTATTCCAGTTCAAATAGAAGTTACATTTAAACTTGAAGTTGTTTAGGAACCTCTTTCTGAAATTGTTGTTCATTTACCTAAACATATGGACTTTGAATTTGAACATTTAGAAGTTCTTACTTTACCAGAAGACGATCAACCGGTTACCCCTCAAACATCAGTGACTACTGAAACTTCAACTTTATCAACACTAGAAATCTTTTACGGACCAGACGGTGAAGTTCTTCCACCAGGTTTAATTGCTATAGAGGAAGAATTGTAAGAAGATTCTACACCTTGAACCCCATTCCACTTTGGAACTGGGCTTTATCTTTACTCTCATACTCCTCATTTTGCCACAAAACAAAGCTTTGGTGTCAACGAGAGAAACAAAGATTATGGAAATCCACCATCGTCGTCGAATAATTAGGCCATTGATCAACCTAATCCTTCAACTTCGACTTCATTTGAAAATATTCCACTTATTGTGCTAGAATGGACAATAAAACCACCAAAGGGTGTTGTACACAAATTTACATTTAACCCTCGGGCTCAAGCAGCTCAGAATTATAACATAGTGGAGAATATTGCTCAATCACCTTCTGCTATGTCAACACTCGAGGTGTTGCAGAGCTGTCCCTCCCAAAAGCAGGCTTTACCCTCAGTAATTGGTGGAATAGATCCTACAGATTCTAATCTTGTGGTTTTTAACCATGTAGGATATACACCACAGTTATCAGCACAGTTAGCTTTCCTAATTCAAGTAAAATCTCTCAATAAGAATGTTCACCGAACTATTATTGATGAGGGGGAATCTACTTGCATTATGTCAATGAGATTCTGGAAAACACTTGGTTCACCACCATTGTCATGATCACCAACTACGTTAAAGGCTTTTGACGGAAGAACATGTACTCCTTGTGGGATTTTAAGTGACCTACAAATTGAACTAGGGGGAAAAACAGTTACTATTGAAGCTCGATTACAACATTTCACTGGGAAGGCCATGGGTATATGCTATGGCTGTTGTGGTTTCCACATAATTTCATACTATTGCATTCCCTTTTAAGGGTGGAATCAGAGTCATTGATCAACTAACCTTCTTTGCCAATAGTTCACAGGCTATGGGAAGCATTCCATTGGTACACAGACCCCTGCTGTCACTTCAAAGTGTTGGAGTAGGTCTCTTTAAAGATCCTTCCCTAATGGGTACTTTTATGCTACCATCACCATTTGATTTGGCGGAAGTGGCAAGAATAGAGACTTGCAACATGATTTCCTCCACCTCATCTGATTTAAGGAGGATTACCAACAAGGTTGAAGTTGATCGTAATATTGAGGTGATTCTGTTAAGCCCCATTGAATCAGCATAGAAATCAATTTTTCGAGCTTGTGCGATAAACCCAAATCCGCATTCAACAATTGTATGGGTATACCATTCGTTAGAATATGGTACCTCTTTAGATCCTTTTTCACGTATGCATTCTACGGATGAAGGAATCATCCAATCAATGATGATAGGAGAAAAGCCATGGGAAGATTATCATCATCATTCCTGTCTTCCAGATGACATCAAACTTTATTCAAATGAACTAAACCACCCTTCAGTTGTTGATTTGCTTTCAAATTCGGTTTTCATAGACACAATAGAATCTGAGTGAAACCTGTCAAATATTGAAGAACGATTTCTATTAATATTTCGACCAAGCCTAACATTGTAGAGAACATTCATGACGGCAAATCTTGTTCTCCATCATAACTCGAGAATTACTGTACTCTCTTTCGTAAATTTAGAGATATCTTTGCATGGTCTAACGAGGAGATGTCGGGAATTGACTCTAGTATTGTTGAACATGAAATCAAAATGTACCCTGATGTTAAGCCAGTTTGATAGCAGCTTCGACTTGTTCATCTAAAGAAAGCCACTACAATTAAAGCAGAAGCTAAAATTTTTTTGTGGCCTGGTTTCATTTACCCTGTTCCTCTCACTGAATGGGTTTCCAACATTGTTCCTATCATGAAGAAATAAGGGACAATTCGAGTGTGCGTCGATTATAGGGATGTAAATTAGGCATGTCCAAAAGACAATTATCCCACTCCATTTATCGACCAGATTATTGACGAATGTCCCAGATGCAAAATATTCTCATTTATGGATGGATTTTCCGGTTACAATCAAATCAATATCCACCCACAGGACTAATCGAAAACAATTTTCATTTGTCCATGGGGCACATTCGCCTATAGGAAACTCCCATTCGGTTTGAAAAATGTCGGGGCCACTTTTCAGAGGGCAATGAATTATGCCTTCCATGACATCAAGCACATTGTTCAACCTTACCTTGACGATTTACCTGCTCATTCACAAAAGCGGATTGATCACCCGCAACATTTGAGAGAAATATTTTTACGGTTCCGACACTACAAGATACGACTCAATCCACACAAATGTGTGTTTTGTGTTGGTTCTAGTTGATTTCTCAGATTTGTAGTGTCTAGAGAGGGGATTCGACTCGATCCATTAAAGGTTCAGACAATTCTAGATTTGCCTCCACCTTCAAATCTTTTACAGTTACAAAGACTCCAAGGGAAAGAAAACTTTCTAAGGAGGTTCATTCCTAATTACGCTGAAATGGCTAAAGGTTTTACATGTCTTTTGAAAAAGGAGATACCCTTTCATTGCGATCAGGTTGCGGAAGCTTCCCTTGATGCTCTTAAAGATATATTGATTATAGCTTCATTAATGTATTCTCCAAATTACCAAAACGACTATTACCTGTATCTCGCCGCTGCAAATATGACCATTGGCATGGTTTTAGTCCAAGAAGAAAATGGGCTTGAACATCTAATTTATTACTTGAGCCATAATCTCAACGATACAAAAAGTAAGTACTCTTATGTCAAGAAACTAGCTTTGGTAGCTGTGCAAGCTATTAAAAGATTTCGCCATTATATCCTGTTACTGAAAACAAATGTCATTTCAGATTGCAACCCTATGACATACATTTTGTCACGTCATTTGCTGGGGGGAAAATACTCAAAATGGATACCTATTTTACAAGTTTTTATTTGGAATTCATCAATTCCAAATCAAAGAAATCTCTAGCTTTCACAGAGTTACTTTGCGACCTCCCCTCGACCTCCATTGATTCAACATTGAAACCATCAATTTTGGATGAGTCTCTATTTATAATTTCGTCATTTAACGCGTGGTATGGAGATATACTGATCTATCTCCAAACCCAAAATTTCCGGCCAGATACCTCTCGCTCGCAACAACAACATATTCATTACCAAGCCAAATATTATCTGATCATTGACGACACACTTTACCGTCGTGGTACTGATACAGATTTACTGAGGTGCCTCACACATGAGGGAGCAGAGAAAGCATTGAATGATTGCCATTCAAGTGCCTGTGGTGGACACTTATATGGATATGTAACCACACAGATAATTCTCTGTGCTGGTTACTTCTAGCCAACTATATTTAAAGAATATATTATTACTGTCATAAGCTATCACACATACCAGATATATGACCAAAAAACCATATTACCACCTGCACCGTTGCATTCGGTCATTGCTGTTGGCCCATTCGCCAAATGGGGCATTGAATTTATGACATGTAACCCCACCTCGGCCGGGGGGCATGGGAATATTATAGTCACCATTGACTATTTTACCAAATGGGTCGAGGCGATGCCAACATTGAACAACAGTGGCAAAACGACTGCTCTTTTCTTTTTTAGCCATGTGGTTGCCGAGTTTGGTGTACCACAAGCCATAGTTACAGATCATGGGTCGTATTTTCGCAATCACATGATGGTTGAATTGACTGCTAAGTTAGGACTGTCACATGATAGTTCTACTCATTATTACCCGCAAGTGAACGGACAAGTTGAGGCCTTCAACAAAGTCCTGAAGCAGATGTTGCAAAGAATGAGAGGGGTTCATAAGAGAAACTGACACTTAATCTTGTGCTCTGCCTTGTGGGCATACTGAACCTCATTGAGAAATGCAACTAGATTCACACCCTTTCATTTGGTGTATCGTTTGGAAGAAATCTTACTGATACAATGCGAAATTTCATCGCCCAAACTTGCGATTAACTTGTTATCTGACATTTCTGAAGAAGAAGCGCGTTTCTTGGAATTAATCCATATGGGTGAAACCCGTCGTGATGCTGCATTGGCTAACGAAGCCCATAAGAAATGTATTAAGGCGTAATATGTTAGAAATGTCAAGCCTCGTATCTTCTCAGAAGGAGACCTGGTCTTGCTTTACGATAAGGAAGATGATAAACTTGGAGCAGGGAAATTCGAACCAATGTGGATAGGTCCTTATATTGTTAAGCGTGTTCTGGAAAAAGGTGCCTACGAGTTAGTAGATTATGATGGGATTCCATTGTCACAACCCCGAAATGGGTTGTACCTCAAACATTACTATGCTTGATTAAGTGTAGTAAAACTCATTGTATATATGCTTTCATTGCATGTGTGTGTGTGTATATTTTAGAGATTTTTATTTGGTTAGTAATCCGCTTTGCATTTGTTGCAGATGTCAGAGTCTTCAGAACCTTTTGTTGGTTACGCTGATGGTGCTAGTCATAGTACGCATAATTTGTCTTTTGCAGCATGGGCTATTTTTGCTCTAAGTGGCGAGTTAGTGAGTTTCCAAGGGATTTGTATTGGTCGATCGAAAAACAACATCGCCGATTATATTACGTTGATTGAACTACTCTCTGATGCCATTTCATTTGGCATTTGCTGAATCATCGTTAGGCTGGACTTGCAATTCGTTTTACTAAAACTAACAAACATTTATACTGTCCCAAATCCAACAATTTTTCATATGTTCATTAAAGTTCATATTTTGGGAAGACATTTTGAACACATTCAATATCAACATATTTCCAGAAATATTAACACATTAACTAATTCTCTAGAGAATTATGTGTTAAATAGACATTTGCGACATATGTAAAAGTAATATTTTCAATTCACATCATCAATTGAATAGGATTGCATATAACTATAGAAAACTCTGAAAGTAAAATAAATGGGTGTTTCTGGATTTGAGACCTCTGTGGTACAATATTTTTGATTCAGTCATCAGAGATTCCACAGTAAGAACGTTTTTCTGCCAACGTTTCCAAGTTTTTACAAAATTTGTGTCCAAGACACGTTTGGTCATCTGACCCAAAAAACTCAAAATGCATACAAAACACCCTAAGTAGATCTAGTGGTGCTCATGGTAACAGGTCACAGCCTGTGCTATCATGCACAAAAGCCTCGCCCAACGGCTAGGAACGCAAATAGTGTGGCGTTGCAGCCTCATAGGTAACTCCGCGATCCGGATATTCGGAATACCAAGGGTTAATCCCTCTATGTGATCGTGCAACTTTGCTAAGGTTTCAGCCAAATCCAAGTCCTGGAGAACTGCTCTCCTGATGTTTCTCCGCGCTGGCCCACCTGCAACCTGTTAGTGTCCCATAGGTTGAACAATACCCACATATGCATGCATAAGGTTAATTTTAGTTTAGTCATTGAAACATCGAGAAACACAAAAAACATGTAGAAACTTGAAAAATAAAATTAAAAAACACTTTGGTTAAACAACTAACCCATAGCACCCCATTGTGCTCCAACTGGTAGAATCAAATTTGGATCTCCACGGAAATCCATCCCTAAGTATGGATGCTTCTCGATAACAAGATGTTGTCGCTCAATCCATCTGAAAATGTAGGGGAGAAAATGATTGTTGATTGACCTGCATGTCAAGCCATCAATTCAACCCACCTCTGCATACGTGGATCTCTAGGACCAACCACACCCAGTGATACATGCTGAGGTTGCAT
Organism: Pinus taeda; assembly: GCA_000404065.3. Lineage (NCBI taxonomy): Eukaryota > Viridiplantae > Streptophyta > Pinopsida > Pinales > Pinaceae > Pinus > Pinus taeda. The sequence continues at coordinate 103,866 of APFE030988616.1, forward strand.
CAATGGGATTCTCTCTAAGGAAAAAGAAATTAAGATCGAACCATAGCAGAAATTCTTTGTCTTACCACTTTTTACCTTAGTCAGTTGTTCTTTCAGCAAAGAAAGCACAACCTCGCACCAGTTGAAAATTTTTGGCTCTAGACACTCCAGTACATACTGCATATAAGACTGTTCACCAGATGTAGTGTCACACTGCCAGCCAATTTTGTGATTGTGAAGAGGATTGTTCTTAAAGGCAAATCACCTACATCCCTAATGTTTATTTTCCCATCCTTGCTAGGCTGTGTACGTGGTTGATAAAATTTCCTAATGTAATCTCTCACCGATTCACCTCTACGGGAAAATCCAGAAAGTGAGATGGGGGCACCTCGCCTCGACAATCTAGTAAGAAAATAAATATCATCAATGGTAATAGGGACCATCTTGTCCCTAATGTGAAAAGTCTGATTTGTCAGATACCATGCACGAACAAGGAATTGTAGTAGTTCTATTTGTTACCTCATTCCAGATGACTTAAAGTATTTGAGTAACTCGCAGTTTTTGAGGGCCTCAACTATACCCTGATTGTTTAGGGCAACCAAGTCTTGTTCTTCATGCTCTCTTTCTTGCCATGTAATTGACATTCTAATCCTATGAAAGCCTGAAACACAATCATAATCTTAATCAGGATCCTTTCCATGCAAAAAACAGGATAAATTTTGGAGCAAACAGCTAAAAAAACTTGGGAAACTCGCCTAGCGCAGCCAAGGCACAAAGACAATGCACTGGAGAGCATGCAGGCTTATATCTTGGTGCTCTTCAGCGTAGTTTTCAATGTGAAAGATTGCGTTGATCCCAGGGCAAAAAAATGAAACCTCAGGGGCCCCAGAAAACCCTAAAACTTGCATGAAATGACAAAAGAATGACTTGAAAAGAAAGTAGAGAGGTTTAGTTCCTGCCTGGTCTGGATGGCTCGAGAAATGGTCCGTAGAATCTCTTGCAATCAATTGATGAAGATTGAGGTAAAAACTAAGCTTAGAGAACAAAACTGAATGGTAAGTTCTAAATGGTAAAATGTCATGGTAAAAACTTGTTTTATGTTTATTTCATGTTAATTAATCGAGTAAACATTAGTATTTACCTATTTTTTCCTATGAAATAGATATTTTTAATCCATTTGGTGATGTTTTGAGCAGGTTTTGCAACTGACTTACAGAATTCAACGTGCTCGATTGTAGGCTGTACCTTTGACCACATAGCACACTTTTATCTCTTTTTTGAGCTCTGTTAAAAACGAAAAAATTACCCCCTTGGGGTCCTCTTTAAGCTCTTTTCAAACTCTCTAAACATGAAAAGATGGCCAAGCACTTGTCTTTTCCAGCTCGTTAACAGATTGGAAACGATATCTCTCTTGTATTATTTTACGCTTTTTCAGGCTTGAGAGAAAAAATTACGAAAAATAGCTTGTGGAGTTTTCTTTTGTCCATTTTCCAAACTCTCTAAACATGAAAAGGACCGAGTTATCCTTGTCGTTAAACTCATTAAAACATCAAATAGCGACAAACTTGTCCATCTAGACAAGACCGAGTTTCACCTTCGCTAGACTTGTTAAAACATAAAATAGCGATGGATTCTCTCGAAGGGTGAAATTATACAACAAGCATATGTTATCCTCCTCAGGCTTGATAAAAATAAAGAGGTATTGGTCAGCAATGATTGGGGAAAATGGGAAAAGGGGAAAACCACTTTATGGTAGTAGGTCGCTCTTGAAAATGACACTTTCACTCCATCACCATGTCTATTTGGGTTGGGTTATTAGCTTGATGGTTATCATACCATCCATCACTTTGTTTTGGGTCAATGCTACCAATTCACTTTAGTGTCGCTGACATGTTCAAGAGAAGTCATTCAGTCAAAATTCATCCTTTGCAATACCATAAACCTTCATTTTCATGACCACCATTCCTGAACCTTGTGTCGTCAGTAAAATTCCATCTCTAAAATCACTACACTCGTTTCGCATCGTTGATGTGGGGTACATCAAGGCCCTCCTGCGACGAGTCACTTCTTGTCGACATCAGCTCATTATCCAAGAAGTTTACTTAGAAACACCCATTCAGTACCTTGAAATTTTCATGCATTAATGACAGGTGTCTCGCTTCCGGCGATAGGCATACATCAATGGTCTTCGACTGAAAGACTTCGTATGGTGTTCAACATCAAACCACCCATTCACACCATGCAGAATGTACTGCAGTACCTTGAGGATCATTATCATTATCGGTGATTTATCTCGCATCTGTTAACAACTTACATCATTGGTTGGTAATTAGATGGTGTCTTTTGATGTTCGACTTCAGATCACATATTCACATGGTTAGACTCATATTTGAGCGAACGATTGAACGAGATAGAAGAACCCAGATCTAGTTTCATCCATCTGGGCTGCAATTTCAAGAGTACTAAATCATATGTACAATGGATTTACATTGATGGTCATTCTGATTATGGGTCTATATCTGTAGACGACTATTTTTGTACATGTAATGAAAGTTTAGAAGCTAAGCATGGGTATGCCTTCCCTCAACAATTCATGTAAAATCAAATATCATGATATATGTATTGTAATTGACGCAGGTCACCTTCTAGTTTGATACCTCCTCATCACATCGTAAAGCATTTCATTCGACATTGGCATTTTTCCAACTTCATGCTTTGGGGGGCAGCTATTACAGATACATTTGGGAACATCAAATCCCAACATCCAGATTAGTGTTTTAGGGCTCATCAAACCCTAATTTTAGTTGCTTTATGCCCTAAACAATTCACCCCTTTGAATGCCTCCTTCCTAGACAATTTCATGACTTGAATACATCCAACAATAGCTTTTAGAGGGACCAGCGCAGGTAAGCCCTTATGAGGGTGCGTTGCAAAGCAGTTGAGTCCACTGCCAGGGTGTTCTACAGAGCACTTAGGCTTCCTTTCACTTACGTTGGGTGAGAATGAGCAAAATTCACATAGGGGTTGGGGAATATTCTTATCTTTTGGAGTCATCTAGAAGGTTCCCTCACTTATCAACTCTTATGAGCTCGAAAATGGATGAGGAATGAGTTAAGGTGCATCCTATCCTCTCATCCCTTCCTCCATGGAACTAATTTAAGTATGGAAAGCCATTCAATGCCACCATTAATGACAAAACCTCCTTCATCTTCCTATAAATTGACCACTCATCTAAGTGATCAGGGGCTGGATTATGTTGAATTATAAGGAGATAATGATGCTATGAGATTTGGCTGTGAAGCAAGTATTGTAATGCTAAAAGTTTGTCATGCTTTTGATGTGATGTGGATGGGATCCAAGCTGGAGGAATGGCTTTGAATCAGACACCAATGGTTGTATTTCCTTCTTCTATCTAATAAAGTGTTTGAACATTTTTCCCATATGTTTGTATTATTTCATAATGCTTATATGTGTGTATTGTATCTGATTCCTTTCACTTATATTCAATAGATCATATGCTTTGATCGGTTCTTTGTCTTCTGTTGTGTTTACAGGGTACTTCTCAAGCGGATTAAGTACGGGAAGGAGCGATGGGATTGATACAAGGGAGACTAGAGGAAAGCGGAACTACAAGTAGGTCTTCTATCTTCTCATCTTATCTATTGCTTATAGGAAAAGTCTAAAAAACTTTAAACTGTTTTTCTAGATACAACTACTTATCTAGGGAATTAGTATTTATTCGTAGATACTAAATTCTCCAAAACAGGGAGCCCATATCAGAAGTAGCAGGATGGACCATGGTCAGTGTGTGCAGAGGAGTGTCAGAGTGATAGTTGTAGTGTCTAGGAGTGCCAGAGTTTGAGCAGAACATAGCTAGTGTTGGCAACAATGCAATTGACACAGAGAAGAGTGAGCAACAATGTAGTGGATTCGGTGATAGTGCAGAGACTAGCAACAGTCAGAACTCTAGCAACAAATCCATCACGCTGAACAACTTTGGTTAATTATTTTGGATGCTTTTCTGTTGTTGTTGCAGCAACAAAAATAATAGGAGAAGGTTGCAGTGCAGATGCAGTGTTGGCAGTGGCAGGGCCAACAACAACATGGATGCAACATTTGTGTAGTAGTTGGTGGGAAGTGATGTCAAACATCAGCAACATAGAGGGAGATTTTATAGAGAAGAGTAATGCTTCAACATGTTGCATTACTAGAGCACATTCATTTCTTAGAGTGAGTTTTGATTTATGGTAGCATCAGATGTGATCTAAGCCTAAAAATTTGCTGGGAGGCTAGGACACATGTATTCCTTAATACCCAGAAATCATTTTGGGAAATTCCACCCAGATACACTTTTATTAAAATAATTAATTATTTTTAGTGGTAATTAAGTCTAAACTTAGGAAATTAAAATAGTTAAAGGGTATTAGTTAAATTGGGGGTGAAACTTCTAGAAGAAGACAAGGATTAAACCAAATTGATATGAGCCATTGATTAGAATGTAATCTGGGCCGTTCGTTACTCAATTAGAAGATTATAAGAATAGGCTTGATGGGCATTTGGAAGATACATCAAGTGAGGGATGAAGCGATCGATTTCTGAAGAGAGCAACGTAGCAACTGTTGGAGAAGTGATCGAGGTGATTTATTGCAGTGAGGGGAAGAGATAGTTTTTTCATTTGGAAAGGTTTTCCTGATCTAGGGATACATTTCAGAGGAGGCAGAGAGAGATCTAGAAGAGGCAACACAGAGCCATGCTGGGCAACATAGAGCCATGTTGAGATAGCGCAGTGCCTGAGAGGAGATTCGAAATTTGTTGGAGAGTCGAGTTCTAGATCCAAAAGCCAGGGTGTGAGACTCGAAAGGCATAAAATCAAAGTTCTAGAGGCAAATCGACTAGCCAAAGGAGTGAAACAATCTCCAGAAGTTGTGATGTAGAGAAACGTAGTGATTGCACAGAAACTGCGCAGAGGAAACCAGGGGCTAGCCATTTAGTGGTTGGATCAGTATTGGATCACTAGTGATAGCGTGAGGTATATCTCATGCATCTCTCTATCAGTGAAATTCTCTGTATTAGATAGCTAGTAAGGCATCCACATATTGTATTAAGAAATTATTGCTTAATAATACAAACCCTCAATTGTTGCACCTGTTTTCCCACATTGGGTTTTTCAGGAACATTGGTCCAAAAACATTGGTGTCACTTGAGTGTGTTATTTTTTTTCTTGCTCAGATTCTTGTTTCCGCATATGATTTAAAGTTGGGAAGGTTGCAGTTGTATTTACTTCGATATTTACAGTAGAACACAATAAATAACATATGGATTAACGAGTAGGAAAAGTAATATTAGTTTGGTGCAGTAGTGATTCGAGGATTCTCGAATTTTCATAGGTTCATCATACTCAACAAGAATTGCTTGAATTGTATTTCTCAAAAGTCAAAGATTCATATGCATGACCAGGGTTACCATAATTCTCAAGTGTTTGAGATCTTGATGCTTCTTGACACAATCTACATCTTGCATTCCTCTTAGATCTTCATTTGCACTTTTATAGGGAGGTCATAAAAAAAAGGTGAATAAAATCTTTGCAACAAAACCTTCTCAAGAATATCTCAAAATAGCTTCTTTGTGCTTATATTCTAGTTGATACACTCTTTTATTTTTAATTTCAACTCGACATTTCCATAATTTATCTACGATCTCTCTCTACTATATAGAATTGGAGCACAAAGTCTTCATTTTCTCATTAAGTCAATGTCTACCTATAACTCCCTTCTCACATTCTTTATGTTTTTGCAAATAAATCTTAGGAAAAGTTTAGACCAAAGTTTTCTGCAGATAATTCTTTAGTCCATTTGTAGCTTCAGTAAACTTTGATAAATAAAGTTCCATAAGGATAGAAAATATCCATAAGCCATTTGGTGCCTATATTGAAGAACCTTATTTCAACACTCATTGTATTAACATTTTGCTGAGGGTGAACTTCTTTTTGAAAGCTGAGACCATAACATTAGAACTACCTCTTGCATTCCCATAGACTCCTGGCTAGACTTAACACATGACTGGAATGAAGGTCTTTGAAATGCATTTCTTATGCTCACCTAATTGAGCAGGATATTGATCAAAAAATACAGACAAGCACTATCTCAAACTATGTAACTCCTTAGTGTCCCCCTTGAAGTAAACACATATCAATTTGGAAAAAGTGAAGACTACATTGATAAGATATCAGGGTACTGCTTACTTTGAATTAAGAGTTTTACGAAACCTTGAGAAAATTCATAAGGAAATAAAATCTAAAAACTGTGCTGTGTTTAAATGGCATTATAATTTGCACAGCTTAGCTTTCTTGCTAAAAACCAAATGCCTTCTTCCCCCATCGATGTGAGTGGAATTAGATCAAAAGCACAGGTTGCCTTTATTTCATGAGAAATTTTCCTCTGAACCTTTGCTTTAATCCCAAAGTTCTTTTGTGGGTAGCGGATTCCAGTGTCAGTGATAAAATTCTATCGGAACCTGACGTTCTGCACTAACCCACTTTTTATCCATTTTATCATCTAGTGTAACTCCCCTCACTGAAAGCAAGGACAAAATAATCTCAGTAGGAAGTAGAGACCATCCCAATCAAGTTATTGAACACACAGAAACCACTCTGCTTATTGTACCTATTAATAGAAAAGCACCCATCTTCGACGATCAACTTGTCAACGAAAAAAAACTTCTAAATAGGTCCATCAAAGTATGGATTTCACTCGTCATGGTCACACTTGCATTGTCTCTGAAACAATAAGTGGATCATGGGGGTAACCTCGGTAGTAAGCGTTTTTTTTGCATGCGAGTATCGCAGTTTACCGAACGCTGCCATGCGGAAGAGGTGGTTTTAGAGAGACATGATTGTGGACCCCCATTAAACTTTCGAATGGACAAGGGGCCCCACAATTTAACTTCATATGATTATCTTTAACCTTCGACATCCACCATTGAAAGTTGTAGGTACTTTAAGAAGCTAGCTCCATTCAATTCATGGAGTTGAAATGCAAGCTACACTTCTTTTGATAACTTGCCAGGATACCACCACCACCGGCCAACAAGAGAAGCATCATCCTGTAATCGTCGAAGCTAAAAAATTTGGTGTATTGAGAAGGGGACATTCTCATTCTCGCAGGTCTACAAATTCCAATTTCCACCCTCTCTTCAGCAAATATAGCTTAAAACAGGTCATGCCATCTTCCACCATTCACTAGTTAATTTGTTTGGGCGTTGTCTAAACATTTGGAGTTTTTCGGAGGCATCGAAAGCACAGTTGGATATTGGAGTTCCTTCTTTTAAAACTGCTTGTCAATAATATAGAGAAATTTATCTTATGTAAACCACACATTTCAACTTCTTTGATGCATTGTGTGTTCTTTATAATGCCTCTTGTCCTCTATGGCATCTGTCGTGTTGATCATACACTCCCCTGGTGTCTTGTTTGCTTTGTCTTACACATGATGCGTTGGATTTTCATGCTACTTTGTGTATTGACACTTTCATTTTTAAATTTTCATTTTGAAGAAAAATCCCATATGCAACAAATCAAAAGATATATTGGAGTTGACATACACTAATTTTCCCCTGCCATAGCTGATGTATAGTGCACTTTTAGTCGTCCTCTTGAGATCTTCCTCATGTTGAGTGTGGAGCTTTGACTCAGTTTGTGACTTGCTATTGTTGGCTAATATATATAACATGGATTCAGATTATATAACATCATGGATTCAGATTATATAACATATATAACATGGATTAACATATATAACATGGATTCAGATTATATAACATGGAGTATTGTTGGCTAACATATATAGATTAACATATATAACATGGATTCAGATTATATAACATGGAGTATTGTTGGCTAACATATATAACATGGAGTATTGTTGGCTAACATATATAACATGGATTCAGATTATATAACATGGAGTATTGTTGGCTAACATATATAACATGGATTCAGATTATATGTTGTGGCTAACATATATAACATGGATTCAAATTATATAACATGGAGTATTGTTGGCTAACATATATAACATGGATTCAGATTATATAACATGGAGGTTTGTGACTTGTTAAATTGAGTGTTGTCTTATTTATTATTTCTAGTACGAATTGTAAAAACAAATTCTTATTTATTCCTCCTTGTGGTTTAGTGCTTGGAATTGTTGAGTGTGGAGCTTTGACTTGGTATATTGTTGGCTAACATATATAACATGGATTCGGATTATATAACATGTTATATTCTAGTATGAATTGTAAAAACAAATTCTTATTCCTCCTTGTGGTTTAGCGCTTGGAATTGTTGAGTGTGGAGTTTTGACTTGGTATATTGTTGGCTAGCATGGATTCAAATTATATAACATATATAACATGGAGGTTTGTGACTTGTTAAATTGGGCATTGTCTTATTCATTATTTCTAGTATGAATATAACATGGATTCATATTATATAACATGGAGGTTTGTGACTTGTTAAATTAGGCATTGTCTTATTCATTATTTCTAATATGAATTGTAAAAACAAATTTCTTATTAGAAATATGAAGTATGAATTGTAAAAACATTTTTTTTTATTAGAAATGGATTCAGATTATATAACATGGATTAAGAAATTATTCATTATTTCTAGTATGAATTGTAAAAAAAAATTTCTCATTAGAAATATGAAGTATGAATTGCAAAAATAAATTTCTGATTAGAAATATAAAATATAACATGGATTCAGAAATTAGGTGTTGTCTTATTCATTATTTCTAGTATGAATTGTAAAAAAAAAATTCTTAGTAGAAATATGAAGTATGTATCATAAATATGAAGTATGAATTGTAAAAACAAATTTCTTATTAGAAATATGAAGTATGAATTGTAAAAACAAATGTTTTATTAGAAATATGAATTGTAAAAACAAATGTCTTATTAGAAATATGAATTTGAGTATGAATTGCAAAAACAAAATTTCTCATGAGAAATATGAATATGAATTTGAGCGCTTGGAATTGTTGAGTGTGGAGCTTTGACTTGGTTTGTAACTTGCTATTGTTGGCTAACATATATAACATGGATTCAAAAATTACGCGTTGTCTTATTCATTATTTTAGTATGAATTGTAAAAACAAATTTCTTATTAGAAATATAAAGTATGTATTATAAATATGAATTGTAAAAACAAATTTCTTATTAGAAATATAAAGTATGTATTATAAATATGAATTGTAAAAACAAATTTCTTATTAGAAATATGAAGTATGAATTGTTAAAACAAATTTCTTATTAGAAATATGAAATATGAATTGTAAAAACAAATGCCTTATTAGAAATATGAATTTGAGTATGAATTGTAAAAACAAAATGTCTTATTAGAAATATGAATATGAATTTGAGCGCTTGGACTTGTTGAGTGTGGAGCTTTGACTTGGTTTGTGACTTGCTATTGTTGGCTAACATATATAACATGGATTCAGAAATTGGGCGTTGTCTTATTCACTATTTCTAGTATGAATTGTAAAAACAATTGTCCTATTAGACATATGAATTTGAGTATGAATTGTGAAAATAAAATGTCTTATTAGAAATATGAATATGAATTATAAAAACAAAATATGAATTTGAGTATGAATTGTAAAAACAAAATTTCTTATTGATTATTCATGAATTGCAAAAACAAAATGTCTTATTGATTATTTCTAGTATGGATTGTAAAAACAAAGTGTCTTATTAATTATATGAATTGTATTTCTAGTATGAATTGTAAAAACAAAATCTCTTATTGATTATATGAATTGTAAAAACAAAATGTCTTTTTATCAAAATGTCTTATTGATTATTTCTAGTATGAATTGTAAAAACAAAATGTCTTATTGATTATATGAATTGTAAAAACAAAATGTCATTTTGATTATTTCTAGTATGAATTGTAAAAACAAAATTCTAACAAGTTTTATCGTTTGAATGGTTGATTATTTCTAATTTGAATTGTAAAAACAAAATTTCTTTTTGATTATTTCTAGTATGAATCGTAAAAACAAAATTCAGTATGAATTATAAAAACAAAATGTCTTATTGATTATTTCTCGTATGAATTGTAAAAACAAAATTCTAACAAATTTGATCGTTTGAATGGTTGATTATTTCTAGTATGAATTGTAAAAACAAAATGTCTGATTGATTATTTCTCATATGAATTGTAAAAACAAAATTCTAACAAATTTGATCGTTTGAATGGTTTATTGATTGTGAAAATAGATTCAGCTAGTTAACCAAACCAAGACAAATGTACTTTGTTTTCCAAAAAGATTGATTATTTCTAATATGAATTATAAAAAAAAATTCTAACAAATTTGATCGTTTGAATGGTTTTATTAATTGTGAAAATAGATTCAGCTAGTTAGCCAAACCAAGACAATTGTACCTCATTTTCCAAAAAATTCATTCAAAACCTTGTTGAATTTTCCATTATATATATATGTAACAGATCACCTCACCTCTATTTTATATATTATATATATATTTATATATATATATATATATATATATATATATATATTTATTATATATATATATATATATGTCAGTAGTCGTCTTTATTTTTTTTATATAATATATATGTATACACAGTAAAATGTTTAGAATTGGGCTTCGCCAATATATTATTTTTAAATAAAATGTTTTAATAAATTAATATATATATATATATATATATAAATATATTTATATATATATATATATATATATATATATATATTTATCAAAACTAAAAATGGCTCAGAAAAATGTATAGAAATAATTTTCCTCGTCAAATATGTATATGTTAGATGGTTTGGTTAGGGAATAAACCGACCATTTTTTAATTTATTTTTAGCCTTTCTTTGACCAGAAAAAGCTACAACATAACACACGCCCAACATTCTCTTACTTGTTGTTTTCCTCTCACACATGGTGGCATAGGAGTGCATGGTCAACAATCTAGGATAATAATGCCCATTGTTTCTCTGCACCAAAAGAACTTTATAGTGCTCATAATTTTTTTTAATGAATTTGCAACATTCTTCAAGGCATCCATCTTCACTGACAACACCTTCACCAAGAACACCTTCTTTTCTTCAATTATATCTCTCACAAATTGATACTGAATATAAAGATGCTTTGTCTTAGAATGATATATCGGTTTCTTATCCAAGAAAATTGCACTTCAACTATCAAAATCTATCCTCACATCTCGCTTTACTAACCCAATACTTAAACAAAATATTTATAACCATACTTCTTTCTTTCTTGTATGGGTGGAAGTGATGCATTCAACTTCTATAGTTGAGAGTGAAATTACAAATTCTCTTTATCATCCAATTGATTGCTCCTCCAAATAGGTTAAACACATATCCACTTGTAGATCTTCTATGATCCAAATCTCTAACCCAATTTGCATCAACAAAACCATGTAAACCCAACACTTTGTCCAATCTTGGTCGTCCTTGGTAGCACAATCCATAACTAGCAACACTATGCAAATACTTGAAAACCCTCTTCTCTGTTGTCCAATGTTCCTTCCCTAGTTTTGACAAACACCTACTTAATACTCCAATTGCATGTGAAATGTCCGATCTAGTACATACCATTACATAATTCAAACTTCTAACCATAATGGCACATGGAACAATGGACATGTCCTCTTCCTCTTCCTAGTATGTCTTGGTGCACTGCTCTACAGAAAACTTTACACCTAGAAGAAAAAGGACCTTTACCATTTTTCTTTCCTGCATTTTAAACCTCTCCAATATTGTCTCGGCATACTTCTTTTGATTTAACCAAAGTTTCCTATTTTCCTGATCTCTTTTGATTTCAATTCCCAAAATTAAATTTGCAACATCATGATCCTTCATGTCAAATTTAGAGGAAAATTGAGTTTTCACTTCTTGGATAAATTTCCTATAATTTCTAATTAGCAAGATACCCCCAGAAATAATATCAAATAAATAAGATGATCACCAGCTAATTTGAAATACACACAATGATTTTCTTTGCTCCTTTTGAAGCCAAGTCCTAGTACATAAGTATTAAATTTTTGATACCACATCGTTGATGATAAGATGATCACCAACTAATTTTAAATACACACAATGATTGGACATATATGACATATATTAAATGAGGTTTATAGTCACAATTAATATCCCCACTCCCAAAGTCTATTAGCTCTTCAAAGTTGTTAGGATTTGGATGCCATTTCTCATGTGCAAACTTAGTCTTTGATAGCTTTGCAAGCTTTTGAGAGTTGTTCAATTGCATAACGAATTCAACAGAGAACTGTTTAAGTGCCCAAGTTTCTCAATATTAAAGTTAGAAGCTAAAATTTGCAAGTGGCTTACCATGTGTTTGAATTAATAGTACCAATATAGCTTCATTTCACTATTGAATGATTTAGCCTGGTCCTGGTTTTCTGGTTTGCTTCCTATTTCCATATGGTGATATTCCCATTTATTTAAGGATTATTTAGAGGTTTTAAAGTTTCAATAAGATGCAATGAGATTCCCATCTCCACTTTGACAATTTTGTGTAAATTTCATTTTTTAATCTTTTAATTTTTGAATACAATCTCTATGACATGTTGATATATTTCTAGTTCTAGGTATTCATACTTTATCAATTTAAAAGACTTTGGTGTCAGTGTGGAGACATAAGTTGTTGAATGGTGTTCAATATATAAAGGATCTCACTACTACTTGTTTCCCATCTTCTAAATAATATAATTTCACTGCTAAAGGGACACTCCCAGGATCTATTGTAGATCGTCTTTCACTATGTTCAAAATGCAAAAGAAAAAAATCATATATCTCAAAAACACAAAAATCTCATAAAACAAAAATTAAAATTATTTGGATGGTGGCTTATTTTCAATAAATGGGATTAGTGCTGGGTTGAAGGTTGTGCAGGATTAAATACAATTTTATGTCATTAGTGGGATCCAACGGAGAAAAGAAAAGGTTAACGATTGGGCAGTATTAAAGCGGGATGTCGTTAGTGCCATCGGGCCTCCCTTACCAGACAAACCAAAAATCACAAACAATGCATAGGTTATAAACATTGGTGCTCCCATAGACGATTTGGCAGTAAAATAACCCTTTTGTGATCAATGGTCATGATTGCCTATGGCACCACTAGCCAATGGGACTGCTTACCATCGTGGGTGCTCCCATGGGAAGTAAGAATATTTCATTGGATTCTACGACAAACGAACATGTTTTAACAAATGAGCGAGATTAATACCATGTCACCCCTCCATGTCACCTGACACCCCACATCATCCTCCCCGCATCATCATCACCATATCATCATCCCCATGTCACCAATATGATATCATGCCATACATCTGTCCCTTCCACATTAAATTTCATTTTTCCCTTGTTTATCCATTAAACCTAGTTTCTACACTCATAATTTTTTTATCTGGTGTTGGTGTTGGAGCGTACCTAAGTACATCTGCGTCTACCAGCTTGTCAATTTCAAAGTCCAACGTCAGCTTAAGGTTACCAAGTAATTATCCATCGTGTACACTTGTTCAATTGTACAAAAATGTCAAAGAAAGTCTCTATGATGGGTTTTACAACCCAAATTCCTCTTATGGGCATTGAAAGCAACATTCTTGACTCCGTATGCACACTAAACCTGATGGAAATACGTCTGAACATTCTCGTTGGTCAAATATATTCCCCTGTATATTCTAGAGTTGTAAAGTCAAGATTATTTTTTGCAATTGTCCCTCATACCTTTTTCTTCCTAGAATTTATCACTTGGTTGACTTCTTCTCTTTATCCCTAGAAATGTTTTGTGATGAATTTACTGGGGGAAAATATTTTCCAAGTTTTTGCCCATGTTAATTCAGCAAACACTTGATTTTCCACACTCTAAGCATTATACATCTTTTTTTTTGAAGAAACCCTAGTATATGGTCTCCAAAACTTGTCTGAAGGAGATTATGTCAAATTGTCTTTCCACCTTATGCCAGTTGGACACATTTTATCTCTAGAACTAACTGTGTTTCCCCTAGATAGTTTTTTTTAAGATGTTAACCCAATTTTTCAAGCAATTTCCAGGGTTTTGGGGAAAGAAAATACTTCTACTATTAATTGTGCGGTTAGAGGAATGTTTAATCTAGTCATGCAACTTGAAGTGACTCTTGATATACCAAATTTTTGGGAGGGTTTAGTGAATTCTCAATTGTAAAACCCAAATCTTACTGGTTTCTTCATATTCCCATCTATATTGGTTTACTTATTCATCTATTTTCATGTAGAAAGATACATGCATTTGGGCTTCAACATAATGGATTCTCATAAAAGAAAACAATCAGTGGTGAACTGGACCGAAACTGTATGAAGTCACCCTAACTATGATGTTTTTCCATATTTCATCGCCTCTTTTATGTCAGTTGTCTATTCTATCATAAATAACTATGTTCCACCATGCCTCTTGCAAAATCCCAGTCTCTTTTACAACTCAACAATTATGTCAAAGTAGGAGACTGGTTTTAGTTTGAAGATTAGGTTGAAATTAGATTGTATGGAGTAGAGGTTGCCCCTTATAGACTCCCATCTTTTGTACCAATGATACTATTTTAATTGGAATTCATTAGACAAAGTTTAAATGTAGATGAAATTAATTTTGTACCAGTAAAGAAGGGGTATTTGTTCAAGTTACCCAATACTATTGGGCCTTTTGTTGTAAATAATAGACATGTTATGGAGGAAGTTGAAAAAATGCTTCAAGACATGTACTTTCAACAAGGAGACAAATGGTCCTATGATGCTCATCAAATTGTTTCAAGAAGAAGGGTGGAGAATTCCTATGCTCCATACATTCATGAATCAAGGCCTGATATAGAAAAACTGGCTAATGGTGGTCAATTTGAAGCGCAGAGGGGGATGGAGGTTGAAACTCCCACCCTACAAAGAAATGATTTAAGAGAGGAATTGAAGAGTTCATCGGTCTATATGAAGAAACCAACCACAGATCCAAGAAATCAAAATTACATGGAAAGGGAAAGGAACGTGATCCCGTGGTAGAAAGTTCCTCTTCTTCAGTTGGTTTTTAATTATAGTTAGGAGAAGTGAGATGCACACCTTCTTCTCCTATTCCTAAAGGAGCTGAACAAACCTCTATTACTACCTTGAAAGAGTCATATGAACAGGTTGAAGAGAAGAATAAAAATATTAGGGAGAATGTGGCTTCTCAGCTTGAAGCCCAATCAATATTAGAGCTTCATACAAGATTACTGTCAGCCATGGATTTAGAAATAAATCATCTCACACCTTCTTTTTCTCATCCTTCTGCTTTGATAGTTTCTTCTGCAACATGATTCAAAATTGTAAACTAATTGTGGATGTAAAGGATATTTCATTGCCTGACAAAATCAATCTGCACAGGAAAACTGGGGAACTTATTTACAGTGATTTAAGCAAGGCATCATTGGCAGCAAATAAAGAAGAAGATTTATTGGGGAAGGTAATAAATCAATTAAAATTAGAAAAATCCACTTCTAGTGCTTTGCCATGCCAAAACTGAGTAACTCAAGAAGTTAATTGTCAAGCTTGGAGTAAACGCGGAAGATAAATTTGATGTTCAAAAGCTTTTACAAGGGGAAGCATCAGAGATTCAAGTATTGAGGAAGAAGTTGAAGTTGCCTGCAGTTGAACATGTTGTGGCTCCAGGAGTGGCTCAAGTTGAAAAAGAGAAGGAACTCATAACTTGGGAATTACTTGAAAGGAATAAGGAAGTGACCACTTTGAGAGAATTTAATGCAAGCTTGCAGCATAAAATAAATACTCATGTGTGCATAATTGTTGTGCAACTAGATTCTGAAGACCATGCTGATAAATTTACTAGGGTCATGACAGAATTAAATATTTCAGAGGATGAAATGAAGAAAATCTAGAAGAGTATGGATGACACTAAAGAGAATTTGAAGATTAAAGAGAGACAACTGAAGATGGAAAAGGAAAGTGCATCACAACACTAGAAGAACTATCAGACAACATGTGATGAGATCAAAGAACTGAAGGAGAATTTGAAAGGAAATATGTCTCTCATACATGCCAGAGAGATAATTTGGAATGAAATCATTCAACGGGTGAAATTAATATGGGATTATTTGTTGATTATGGCAAAGGAGAAAACCATTGTTAGAGATTTAGAAGTGATCATTGCTTCTAGTAAAGAAAAATCCCAACAAAGTGTCTAGTTAGCAAAGAAAATGTTTGATTTTCTTAATTATAAATCGTCTCAAGAATTAAGAACTATGGAGATTGAAGACAGAACAACTCTTGTTCTGGAAATAAATAAAATGGTACAAAAGAATATTTATAGAAAAAATACAGAGGCAAAGTTGGGAATGATCAAGGAATCTATTTTGAAATTCAATACATACTTTAACAAAAGGATTAGGGTGGGATAGGCCTCATGTTGGGATCATTAAGGTAATATTCTCCCTTGGAAGAAATATGAGACGCTGTTGGTCGAGGCAAAAAGTAAGATTGATTCTTCACATGAGAAAACAACAACATTGAATGGCTCTACCATTGCGAATTATTTACAAAGATATTTCCAGTTGCTATGGTTGGTCAAAACCCTCTTCACAGAGAAACCAACCTATAGCCAAATTACCAATTTCACAATGGATCATGTCAGGTTTATCAAATGCCCAAGTTCATATTTATCAATATGGAAAAAGTGGAGAGCATTGATGTCACCAAGTGAAGCAACTGAACCTAAACCTTCCACAAGCGAGCTTGCCAAAAAAATCACAAGTCACCCAATGAAAATCAACCACATAGTTTATTTCATTAAATATTTCAAAAGATATTATATATTGTAATTTTGAGTCAATATACTTTAAGTTTTAATGTTTAAGTCCTTAGGAGAACTAAATAGGGGTTAGAGTAGTTTTTAAAATAGTTAAAGCAGTTTATGGAAGTTAACAATTTTTATAACTGTCATCTTTGTAATGTCACTAAAAAAAGATTTCGGAGAACCATTTTTGGGGTTCTGAATTTTGACTTCAGAGGGAGAAAAAGTTGTGTAATGCGTTATCTATTCTTGAGTTTAATAAAAGCTTCCTAGATGATTCCAAACTGATTTTTGGATATGATATGTGTTTCTAGCTATTGTAAGTCATTTATTGTTTCCTATTCTTTTGGAAAAATGTTATGAAGTTGTTGGTTATTTTTATAATACACATTTACTTGGCTCACAATACCTGTAAATTTTAATCAAATAACCTTAAAACTGCGCTCCGTTATTCCATACATACATACATTCTCTAATTTTGTTATTCATTCTATAAAGGTTTAAATAAAATATTCTATAGTTGCAACCTTTTGTTATGAACCTTCCATTTTTCTATCTCTCACCCTACTACAACTTTTAATTCACTGTCATAGTCAGTGAGTCCATCCTGAGAAATGCTTCTATTTCAAGAAGTTTTCCTTTGCATTACCAGTGAAAATCATCTCTGAATAATCATAATGGGTCAATAAGCAATATTTATTATATTTTTGTATAAAGGTCCTAGGCACTAACCTCTTCTCAGCTAGAGGTTGTCTCTAGGGTTACAACAAAATCTTTAAATTTTGAAAGAGTTTTGTTGAGCTACCTTTGACTATTCTTGGCTTTAAGTAGATAATAACGAGTTTTTTTATTGGTATGGATGTTGAGTGATCTTTGAGTTAAAAAACATATTTTATGATCACCTCTATGTTCAATTTGATATGAATGCTTTCGTATACTACATAAAAAGGACATTATTTTGTTTGAAATTTGAATATATAAGTCCTTTACATTTCTAAAGGTTTATCACCACGCCTATGTATATCATGCCCTAACCCATAATAAATTTACTATACATATCTAAAGCTTTGTATTGGCTTTGAATGAAATCAATACATCTAGTGAAAACAATCAAATATAATTATAAATCAACATCTACACTAAAATCAATGCATCTAATGCAAGCAATCAAATAAGATTATAAATCACCATCTATGTTGAAATCAATGCATCTAAAGCAAGCAATCAAGTAGGATTAGAAATCAACATCTAAATTGAAATCAATGCATCTAGTGAAAGCAATCAAATATAATTAGAAATCAACATATACACTGAAATCAATGCATCTAGTGCAAGAAATCAAATAGGATTAGAAAACATCATCTACACTGAAATGAATGCATATAGTACAAGAAATATTCTTCCCTTTCCCTCATCCATATATATCTATATCTCCCTCCCTCCCTCTCTCTATCTCTCTCTTCTTCTGATCCAGGTGGATGTTGGTGGCCACCCACCTATCCCATTTGGACCCCCATAATTGTCTCTTTCAGCATTTTCAGTTTCCTTAATTGTAGCACAACTTACTATTTTTAGCAGTTTTTCGGGTCCTGAACATCTAGAGCCGTTTTGAGGCCCTAAACGACGTTTTTTGGGGAATCCAGGGGAAACATAGGTCCACCGTTCCAACAATGGTAGTTCTCAGATAGATATTTCTAACGAGCTATCATACGCGTCAAACGGAGATCGTATGCCAAAGTTACGACCCCGGGAATTTGATGTACCAATTTACCCAAAAACGGGGCCCACAATTTGGCGTTTCATCTTCTAAGGGTAGGTTTTGGAATGTGAAGGTTTTTCCATTGTTTCTCAATAATAAATAGGCCTTCGAGCCTCATTGTAACACAAGTTCGGAACAGTTCAGAGACATGTAGCCACACATCTCTTCTCAGAGATAAACTACCATCGTCCTAGCTGGTTTATTTCCAATTCTGGTTGTAAGCATATTTCGGTATTTTCCATTAATGAAATGAAGTGTTATTTCCGCTGCATCTCTTTATTTATGGGTATCGCATCTCTGTATTTATGGTTATCTCTGAAATCTATTGCGTTCCTGTTTAAATCCGGATCAGTGGTATCAGAGCGGTCTGCTTTTTCTCGGTTTTTCTTTGCATGTCCCCGACGAGGTCAGGATATAAGGAGTTAGGGCTTGAACTGGTCGAACCTTTGCAAGACCAGCCTCGAAAATCCCGACCGCCTCCAATGGCGGATGAGAAGAAAGATGAGGGAGCAGGAG
>APFE030988619.1:0-23895 GCA_000404065.3 Pinus taeda
ATACATACATTTACTCATAAAGTTTTGACATAGACCTAGGTGATAGAGGAGGAGCATGTGGATTTTCCAAATTTGATTTGAAGAATTTCCCAATTAAATTTAAAGGGAGGATTGTTAGGTAAACTTGACCCTGTGAAAAAGCCAAGGTTGTTAGGTCAACAATGATGGTTTGGGGCACTTGGTATTGGTGGCCCATAGTATTGAGCTCATGGTATTACATGTAGTTAAAGCTTTTAAAAGACTTATGGATTTTCTATTGTAATATGTGCTAGAGTTGGGTAATAGGCTCACTTGGCTAAGGCTATGATGTTGGCCAACTTGGCTACTTTTAAGTCATAAGATAATAATAAATTTATTGTTAGTTGGTTATTCTTTTTTTTTTTGTTGACTAGCGGAATCGGCAATGGCGGTGGTATTGTACTTGCGTTACACAGGGTCGAATCCCACCGGCTGCCACTATAACCTCTAGGAGGAACCGCCCAGCCCGCAAGAACGACCCTCGATTAAGATGAGGCTCGAACTCATGACCCGCATAACGACATGAACGACTTAACAGATTGTCCACTGGCCACAAGACCAAACCTCTACGGACTAGTTGATTATTCTTAAGTTACAGTATTCCATAGTAGATAATGTGTATTATTACTATCTCTATAATTGTTTTATAATTATTTTCTTTGGCATCAATTTAATTTTTAATATCTTCAAATATTACATATTATTAATAATTATTCATATATTTATATGCATGCTTAAGTCTGACATATATACAATCATATATTCTAACTAGAAATATACCCAATACTTTTTCACCATCAACATATGTCTTCACGTATACAAATACACATCCATCAATACCTCCATAACAATAAAAGATAAATTAATTAAATATCAATACATATAAACAACAATGTAAGTTATGAAATCCTTACACCTTGTAAACTTCAAACATCCTGCAAACCATATCTCAACACACCAATTGACAACATTGATACTTTTATTAACAATAATAGGAATATTATGATAAATTGAAATTTTTAAGATTGAATATTAAATCATAATCAAGGAACCATAATTAGCACTATATAACCTTCTACTTGGTAACCCAATTTCAAGAGCTTTAATGAATTCGGGAAAAATAAAGGCTCGACAACACCTAGCAATAAATATACCAGTATTACTATAGACATGGTTGAACATACTAGGTCGTTTCTTAAAACTCGCACTATAGACATGGTTGAACATGCACTAGGTTATTCTTTAAAAATTGCACTATTGCTTGGCTAGCAAATCAATTCCAACAACTAACTAATAATAAAAATTATGTGGACTATTGTTCTAGAATTTTTTAGATAATTCTAAACTTAAAATAATTAATAGCCACCGACTAAAATCGATTGCTATAGTCCCTGCCAGGCCCGGAGGGCAGGGACTAATAAGTTATATTTTACCTCAACAAAAATATCACTCATAGAATATATTAATAAAATTGGAAAAATTATTAAAAGCCAAAATAAAATTGGATACCTATAGAATAATATAATTTTATTCCTAAAAATATAAGAACAAATCTATATTATGTATGTGTGAATGTCATAACTTTTGATTTTTTTTTTTGTATTTATAATTTATATTAAAATTTAAAGTTATTTTTCAAATCTTGTTTTGTAATTAAAGATTTTTGGGTTTAGAGTTGTTATCCGTGTTTTATTAAGTGTTTTTACAATCTATTATTTTATGTGATGATGTAGTATAATTTTTGTGCTCAAACTAGTTTATATTTATTTTAAAAAATATATAAAAAAAATAATAATTAAATCATATTTCTATTATAAAATAAAAAATATTAATATTTAATTTTAGATATCGATTGCGCTTTGTTAAATGAATAAATGAGATTAAATTAAAATATACTTTTTTTCCCCATATATAATATATATATAATTAATTTGCATAGATTTGTTTTCAATAAACAATTAAGAAATTTAAGATACTTAACGGGATTGCTAATTACACAAAAATCAACGCATTGATTTGAGCGAAAATATATTAATTTCAGTGTATATTTTTATTATTGATTGATTATAGTATGCTAAAATCAATGTATTATAAATTGAATAGAAATTGAAACTAAAATGATGATGATGATGACGACGATTAACATCCACTAAGATTAATGTGGTCCATTAGACCTCAAGAAAAGAGAGTCTAATTGTCGTTCTTCAAAATCTTGTTTTTGTGATCAAGGAGCAGGGAAAGAAGCGTTCCAAGATCGCTATAGTTGGGCTGGCTTAATAAGTCAAGAAGATTGGAGGTGTGACTGATGATAGGGAATTGAGAGCAGATGTGGGCAAGAGTCAGGCAATCTAAAAGGAAGTGCTTTTCATCTTCCACCTTCTTAGTATCACAAATCTGACAAATTCTATCGTCCCAAAGGGTCTTGGGAGTAGACCATCACCCAATCTCACTCTGAAGCTCATGAGAGTTAGTTCTAATCTTAGCGATGCTCATTTTCTTCTTAATTTTAGTCAACATAGAGAGATAATTATGGTTATCAAGGGTGGGGTTGATCACCTCCTTATAGTACCTTAGCTTCCTTTAACCCTCTAGCTCCTTAGCATCCCACACCTTGTCCTTAAAACTGGAGGTAATAGTATCTTTGATACTTTCCTTGCTTCCCATGATGATCTCCTCCTTAATCCTCCAAAGGTTGAGCCAAGACTGAGCATCCTAGTGCCACCTGTGCTTGAGGCACAAGTGGGGGTTTTGACTAAATTTAGAAACAATTTTTGGGAGCCTCTTGGATTCCATATTGTGAAGCTTCTTCTTATACATCAGATATCTAAACATAGCCATACTTTCAATGGGAGACAAACCAACTTTGATCAAGAGGATAGGATAGGGAGTATTTCCCTTGATCTTGAGGTCATAGGTTATGAATTGCTTTTGGATCATCTCAAGCTTTCTCCAAGACTCCCTAGATATACATGTAAGCTAAAATAATGCATTGAATTCAATTTATTGGAAGCATTGATTTGTATATATTTTTTATTATTTATTTATCATGGGCATTGACAATGATGCAATAAAAAATAAATAGAAATTTACATATAAATTGAAATAAAAATTGATATCAAATAGAAATAGAAATTAAAATTAACATAAAAATTAAAATACAAATTGAATTTCAGATAAAAATGAGATAGAAATTAAAATAGAAATCTACATGTAAAATAAAATCAATACTTTAATTTCAGTATATGCATTGATTCCAATATAATATTGTGCTTTAATTTCAGTGTACATTTCTTTATTATTTATTATCAATGTACACTAAAATCAATAGGTTAGAAATTTAAAGAACTTGAAATAAAAATATAAATTGACATAAAGATATAAATATATATTGAAATTGATATACAAATTGACATTGCTCCACATGGTTTTGGATTGATAGTGAATGAGTGCATCATTAAAACATTTTTCACAATAAGTCAAATCATCACATTGATTTGAGTGAAAATATATTAATTTTAGTACACTAAATTCGATGCACTATAATTTGGATAGAAATAGAAATTGAAATAAAATTTGACATACAAATTAAAATAAAAATAGAACTGTAAATTAAAATAATGTATTGATTTCAATCTACATTATGTAATTGATTTGTGTATATTTTTTATTATTTATTTATCATGCACATTGATAGTGATGTATTGAAAAAATAAATAAAAATCATAATAAAACAGAAATTAAAATGGAAATTTAAAAATTGATATTAAATAAAAATTGAGATAAAAATTAAATTTGAAATAAAAATGACATAAATTAAAATAGAATTTTACATGTAAATTAAAATTGATATATTAATTTTAAAATACATGCATTGATTTCAATATAACATTGTATTTTAATTTCAATGTTTGTTTGTTTGTTTTGTTTTGTTGTTGTTTTGTTTTTGTTTTTTTGTTTTTTTTTGTTTTTGTTTTCCTTCTTCTTCTTCTTTCTTCTTCTTTTTTTTTTTTTTTTTTAATCAGAAGAAGAAAAAAAGTTGCTTCTATTATAAGATAAAAACAGTACATATACTTAGTCCATAGTTTCATCCGTTCAGTCAAAACAAAGTGGTGGATAAGAAAGTTCCAGAGTAATATCAAATAAATAAACCAAACTATCCAACCAAGAAAAACTAGGATAATGTCTGAATGAGCACAAAGTCAAGCATAATTTGAGTACTGCAGAAAAAATTGTAGCAAAATGTAAATGCTAAAAGCCAGAAAACATCAGAATAACTGTAACAAAACATAAAGACCCGCATGTGGGGAGATGAGATAATTAGGGCAGGCATAGCCAACCCTACTCCAGGATCTTGTTTTTAACCAAATATATATATTGCATTTTATGAGGAGCGCTGCCCAGGTCAACCTTGGAGAGGTTGTCAACCTTTGAATTACCTTCCCGGTATATATGTGTGATGGTGTATGTGAGAAGCAAGCTTAGGATGTGCTTGATCCTCCTGAGTGACCCCAGGAGAAGGGGGGGTGGGGGGGGGGGGGAAATTAGTAGTCCCTAAGATGTTGTCTATCAATGTCTCTGAGTCACCGTAGATATTCAGAGAGTTAACGTTCTTTTGGTTAGCAAACTAGAGAAACCCCCATAAAGCCATAGCCTTCGCCTTAGTGTCGGATACAAAACTTCATGCCACCACATGTGATATTTAGTAACCTAGTCAATGTGTAGCACCGCATCGCACCCATAGTCTCCTAATTGGGCAATACCATCAAAGAAACCAGCAGGGGGCATATAAGCCATGGGTCTCATCCTGTAGGATCATTCAACATACTTTTCAGTATCGTAGGAGGTGGCCTTCACCGAAGTTAGAATTTTTTGTATTATCTATGAATATTCAACATTACGTTCCTCAAGTATGAACTCGTTTCGAGCTCTCCAAATTTCCCAGATGATGAATAGAGGGAGGGTCCTATGATCCTTCTGACCTTTCATCCATTCTATCATGAGCTCTTTAAAGTTGCACATCCACATGAAAGTGAACTGAAAAGCATCAGCAAAAAATTTCTAGATACGAATAGAGAAAGTACATCGGAGGAACAAATGTTGTGCTGTCTCAAAGTTTGCCACACAAAAAATACATATACCTGACCACATATGTCCCCTTTTTCCAGATTATCCCAAGTTAGAATCTTGTTTCTCCAAACTAGGTAGGCAAATAGGATAATCTTTGTGGGGATCTTCCATTTCCATATCCTGCCAAACCACAATCTCTCCAATGGGGTTCATTCAGTGCCATCAACCACCTGTATGTATCAAATTATTGATGCATGTATTCCATTTCATAGTACAACTACCCACCAAATGTAAATCCTCAACATTTTTCCAAATTGGGCATCCCATCTCCCACTTGTGTATGATTTGTGATAGGTAGAAAAATTACCCATGATGTATCATAGACAAATTCTTCTCTCCCAAAGTATTTCCAGAGGCAACCCCCATAACTAGATTTGAGTCAGTCATGCTTTTGTGGCCAATTACAAAACTCCAGATCATCCCAAAGTTCCAGCATTCCCAGATTTTTTGAAATGATCACCAGATCAACGATCCTCTGGACAAACTAATGTTGATGTCTCTGTATACATGTTCCAGGTCACGAACCTTCAAGTAATTATGTTTGAATATCTCCTGCTAGATCCCACTACCCCACATATTTTTCACCACAGAGATTTAATTAGTACCGCCTTCCCAAATATGTGCTGGTCTAGTAAGCCCCATCCCCCCTAGTCCTTTGGAATCATCAGAGCACCCCATTTGCAAAGGTGGTATTTAAAACCCGAGCTATTCCTAGCCCAGAGGAACTGTGTAGTGATAGAGTAGAGCCGGTTTTGTATGGAGACTGAAATGTGATATAAATGTGCCTAATAGACAACAAGTTGTTGTAAGACAACGAGAGAGAGGATATATCTGCCTCCCAATGAGAGGAAGCGATTCATCTAGGAGCACTCCTTCTTATATTTGTCAACCAATGACATCCAATTCTCTGGAGAATAATAGTTGGGCTTGAGCCGGAAACCAAGGTAAGTGAAGATTGTCCAAATAGGAGCCTTCTAAACATCAAATAGTTCAACAATAAATTCAATGTCCTGCATATCCCCATTAGAATGATATAAAGTGGATTTATTTCCATTTGTAATCAACCCAGAAGCATCACCGAATCTGCCAAGTATATGATGGAGAGAAATCCACTGGGATTTGGAAATAATACCAAATGTCAAGATGTAATAAAAAAAAAACAGATGAGTAATGCATACCTGCCCAGTGATCTTGACACCTTGGAAAAATCCTAATTATTTTTCCTCCTTGATCTTTAAACTGAGGCCATCCAGAGCCAAAATGAAGATGAGAGGTGAGAGTGAGCATCCTTATCTGAGGCCTCTGCCAGCACGAAAAAAGGGGGAGCAAAAACCATTGATCAGAAAAACAAAATGTGGAGAAGTGATACAAGCCATGATCCATGCAACATTTTGAGTTTGTAACCCAATATTGTGTAACAAAAGGTGAATATAGGACCAATCCACATAGTCATATTCTTGTGGAGATATATATTCATGACCAAAGCCTCTTTTTTGTGTGTATGGATGATGTGAATAACTTCCTGAGCCGAAGCAATTGCATCATGTATAAGCATGTGACTTAAGAAGCCAAATTGTTCTCCAAAAATGGGTAAAGACAATATTTTTTTTATTCCGATCCACTATCAGCTTTGAGATCGTCTTATATAAAATATTGCATAGTGAGATAGGTCGAAAATCACTAACATTATTGGGATTAGATGGTTTGGGAATAAGTGCCAGAGAGGTAGAGTTTATGGCACCCGAGATCTTACCCAAAGTCCTGGATTCCTCCACTATATCCAAAATGTGTTGTCCCATGATATCAACAAAATGTAGGAAGAACTCCACCGTCCATCCATCAGGTCCTGGGCACTTGTCAAATCTAGCAAAATTGCTACGTACATTCAATATATGCAAGATCATGCCTTGATTGGAAAATTTCTAGATTTTTGGCCTTCGAATAAATCTCTAATATGGTGAATATAGAATAAGTGGAAACCAAAGTGAGAAGTAGATATGGAATTATGTGCCAAGGGTTTCTTCATGGTAATCTTTGTTGACCTAGAGTGTAGAAACATAGTATTTGAAAATGGGCCTTATTTCTTCAACTCAACAAATCTATACCTCTAATTATGGACATAATCTTTTAGGTCAAACAAAGAAATTTTTATGCAGCTCCAATATAGATATGCATTTTCTCCCCCCCAAAGGAAGTTTAGGAGGAAGAAACCATGGAAGGAAAAGGAAATTCTCTAAGCCAATTTGTTGAAACATTGGAGATCATCAAGAGGGGTAGATATACATCATCAGTGGAACCTTCACTGGAATAACCATCATGGCTGAGGGGTAGATATGTATATATTCCAAAAAAAAAAAATCTCAAATCCAAAATCATATAATGTAATGGAGAAGAATTTGGGAACATATTCAAAGAAAAATGAATTCTAGAAGAGGGCTTGTATAACATTCAACAATAATAATCACATAGGATCACTAGGAATATCTAAAACTTGAAGCAACCACCCTTATTATAGTGAAATTAGAGGATCATAGAAGGAAGGACGAGATTTTATGGAGACAAAATCCAATGCTCAATGGCTAGGGAGGCCAAAGGGAATATGATTTTTTTTCATAAATCAATGATCCAACACAGACATAGAAACCGCATATTGCCTGGATGAAAATGGTAATAAATCACAAACCATCAATACATGGAAGCTAAATTGACCTGATACTACTCCTCACTTCTTACTAAATCCTACATGGAACATTTACAAATTATCTCGAATATTACCTAATAAATACCCCAACTAGTAAAATAGGAACAAAATGAAGCTTTTATGAGGTAAATTGCATTGGAGGAAGTTAAATATGTGGTCAAAGAATTTCCCAAAAACAAATTCCTTAGAGTTTATTATTTCACAATGGAATTCTTTCAAGCTTGCTAGCCCTTCCTGGGGTACGATATTCTATCTCTAGTTGAAATTCCAGACATTCATCTTCCATTCATTCTTCTTGAAATGAAACTTTCTATGTCTAGTTCCTAAAATTGATAATTTGGGTGACCCTTAAGACTTCAGTCCTATATATTTTTGCGATGTAGTCTATAAATTTGTTACCAAGATTATTACAAACAGATTAAAACCTCTTCTTCCCTCCTTAATATATGAAGATAAAATTGTTTATATGGAAGGTAAATAAATTTTAGATAGAATCCTTTTGGCTCACAAAGTTCTTCAACCTCTTAAGAAGCTTAAAAAACTAGGTACACTTCTCAAGCTTGATCTCTCAAAATATTTCGATAAGCTAAGTTGGTTTTACATTCACCACACACTACTAGCCTTTGTTTTTTAGAGATTTGGTCAAAATGTTTTGACTCCCTTATCTAATTCTCTTACTTATCTATGATTCTTGAAGGGCCCCCCTCCTCCTCTTTCAACCCTTCTTAGGGTATCTATCAAGAAGCTCCACTCTCCCCTTTTCTATTCATTTTAATAGCGGAAGGACTAGGCCGAGCCTATAAGGAAAGAATCTCTCAAG
The DNA here is from genome assembly GCA_000404065.3 of Pinus taeda. NCBI lineage: Eukaryota > Viridiplantae > Streptophyta > Pinopsida > Pinales > Pinaceae > Pinus > Pinus taeda. Next base: position 8,667 of record APFE030988619.1, read on the forward strand.
GTCATATCAGAAGACTTTTCCTTTTCAGTTTTGTTTTTACGTACTCACACCAACAATTCATTTATGGCACTATGTTGATGGGTGTCCCTTTTATTCAACATTCCAAAACCTTCTCCAAGGTTCTAGAAACTTCACGGAGGCCTCAATCTCTTCTCTCGACCATTTGAAACCCCATATATTATTTTTTAACCCCCCCCCCACCTTTCTATTCAAAGGCACATTTCTCATTTATTTGGATTCCAAATATATTCCCTTCCAATCACTTATCTAGGGGCATCCCTAGTTGTTAACTATCTAAAATTTTGATATTGGTCCTGCCTATTGCATAAGATATCTAGTAAGTTGGAAAATCAGACTTTTAGGTTTCTAAATATTGTTGGTTGACTCACCCTTCTCAAATTGGTTGTCCAAGTTCCTCCTACATATCTTTTTCTTCTATTGGTGCTCCCAAACCTATCCTCTTTTCCATTTGTAGCATTCAATGCTCCTTCCTCTAGGGAGATTCAATCAAGGAAAGAAAATGGACCTTAGTACCTTGGGACAAACTATGTATTCCTAAAATCCAATGAGGTCTAGGGCTAAGGTATTTTACCCTTATTAGCATGGTATTTGGTGCTAAGCTCTAGTGGTGATGGATCCAATAGGTAAATGAACTTAGAAGCCAAATCTAGAATAACAAATGCAACCTAGGTTCAACAACTCATTAATGTTTTCATTCATAGCACTTAATCATAGTCTCTCCGATGTGGAAACTAGAAATCATTGTCAAGCACATCATCCAAAAACATTATTATGGAATATTAGGAACAACCACATGGATCTCTTCTAGGATTATTCTTGGAATTAGTTACCCAAACTTAAACTTCAACCCCCCTTACTATGTTTCGAGGCAATATCATATCTAAGCAAATATTTTCAATATCATACTATTGGTATGGTGTCGCTGCTATAATAACCTCCAAAATTCTGGTCTACATCCAAATTTTGATGCCTACTTTGAATTTTCATGTTGTCATTGCAAGCATTAAGAGTTATTCCATGTATTTTTTCTAATTGTCCTTGTCCCATTTACAAGAAAATCAAAGTGTTGTATTTTAGCATGTGGATTGTCACACAATGCACAAAATCTAGTGCTAGTTTTGGTTGTTTTAAGGGGTAACATTTGTGTAAATTATTTGGTCTTACCATGTAAACACGTATCGCACTCATTTCCAAAGTTTCAAGCACTATCGCAGAAGTGTCGTCACGGTTGTCTTAAAGTGTATCTTTAGTGTAGGTCATCACAAAGTTGTCGCATTGAGAAAAAGTATGTTGTTCATGTGTTCTAAGCATTCTGTGTTGTGTCATTAAGTGAGCTAAGTGTGTGATCGTGTTCAGAGTCATGATTTTTCTCATCTTCTTTCCACTAATCCAACACTTAGTCAAATTGGGAAAACTCCCCAACTGGGCCACTCAGCCTCTTTCAACCAGCCTTAACTATGCATTGCGTAGTCTAAGCCCTCAAGCAACAACCTTGTCTCTTGCCACTTTGCAATGTGCAGTTTTTTCCTCCCAAAATGTGCTGTTTCTGCCTCCAAAACTACGAAATTGACCCTCCAATCAGCCCTGAATTGTGCATTACCTAGTCATAGTCCTTAGGCCTCGGCCTTGAGCTCTTGAATTGTGAAATTGTGCAATCACCTAAACTCCCTGTCCTCCCAACACTGCGTAGTGGGAAAACTTAGTGCTCAAGCCTTCATCCCAACTCCTTGAATCCCTCAACTGTGCAATCCTCAAGCCCAGTCTAGCCTGAACTTCGCATTTCACAGTCGCATGGTTCATACCTTACCCTTGACTTCATGAGCTACACAATTGTGCAATCCATGAGCCTCTACCTCAGCCTGCCACTCAGTTCCAGCTCATTTAGTGAATCATCATGCAACATCTTATATTAGGGGTTTATCGTACTTATGTCATCTTATCATGAGTGAATTGCAGATGCAGGTACTCTATCATTCTATGACAATATGATGAAGAAGGAGATGGAGGAGGATACCATGCTAGAAGACACCTCTATAGCTAAAAATACAAGTTGATCATTTAGGAGGAAGCAAAGGAACATCATCTTGTGACAGCAGCTCAATATTTAGTAACACTAAAGACTCCTCACCTTTAGCCATATGGAGGTGTAAAAGGAGATAATGTTTTATCTTCAAGGAGAAGCAAAGAAAGTAGCAACAAAGAATGTCTTTCCATTTCCATGTCACCAGTGTCATGTAATTTTATGTCATGAGTCATCATGTGCCACACAATTTTGTGGATTATGTAAATTCTTATTCCAAATATATTGTAAATTGGAAGTCTAAAGGACATGCACAAAATGTAAAGAGTCATGTAAGAGTTGAAAAGTCACAGGGAAGTCAAACAATCATGAGAATAGTCCAAGAGTCACAAGGGAGGTGAAGGATCAGACCATTTGTTATATATACACCCTCATTGTACAAGAAAAAGACTTTTCACCTTGGCTTCTTCCATAAAGCATCAGAGAGACAAAGTTAGTTCTTTTGGGGAGTAAGTAGTTGCTCCAACGCTCCACTATTGGAGAAAGTGATGTTCGTTGTATACATGCATCTTGGGACTTTTACTTAATATTTGAAGCATGATGGCCAACATGTTTTCATACATGGAATGTGAATATTTGTAAGATTGTTCTATAGATGTTTATGATTCATGTTTTGTTTTCACCTGTACTAAAGTAGTTCTTATCATATTGAGAATGTGTTGTAATGGTTGTAATTCTCATCACATCTTTGTGGACTATTATGTTTGATGTTAGATGAATCTTTCCTATTTGTGTGTGTTTCTGTTAGAGTGGTACTATTACCTCTCTCTGAGAGGCTCACTTCCTCCTCCATCCACATTAGAATAACCCTAATGTACTTGCAACTAAACATTCACCAGGCACACTTACTTGCTTTTTGAAGGAACATATGTGATGCTCTCTCTGCTGATAGCTAAATCCAAGGGCAATCTTTAAGTAGATGACAACCGGGCCATATTCTAGATGGGTCTCCTACACAACACTGTGTGAGGTCTAATTTGGACCTTATATTGGGGAGACCCTTTGAATGTTGGTAGGTTCAACACTGTCAACATGGTCTAATGATTATCCCTCCATAAAATGACATTTATAGATTCTAGAAATCAACCAGCAGCCCTTGCTCAATTTTCTAACAAACTCATATTTTTGCCCCCCTCTAAAAAAAACCTTATATCCATTTTAGAGGACCAATATGTCCTCCATTGGGGCTATAGTTGAAAGGTATATCTCATATTCAAAGAGGCATACAATCCATAAGTGAGGCACAGAACGAATCCAAAGGAGGAGATATGGGAGAAAATATGGACTCAAACACTCTAGCCAAAAGTCTCTCACTTCTTATGGATTCTAGCTCAGGGTTAGGCTTTGATCTGGGATAATATTGTTTAAAAAGGCTATGAAGGACCTTCCATCTACTACTATTGTCAATGGGACCAAGAGAGCACAAAGCATCTATTCAACATTTATTCTTTTTGGTCGAGCATCTGGGATAAGTTATCACTCTTTCCATTAAATCAATTTGAAACATTGATTGTATTAAGGAGAGTATTGCCAACTAGAGATATGTTTCCTTTCATAGCTCTATCCCTAATAGAGCATGGTCTTTACTTGCTAGCTTCATTCTTTGGCACCTATAAGATGAAATAAACCATCTCATTTTAAGATATGTACTCTATAAGGAATAAACTTGTAACAAAATCCTCAACTATCTTATAAAGGCCATTATTGTCAACTTTGAGTCTCGAGAAGAGTGAAATTCCCCTACCTTTGAATTCCAAATTATTTTCTCTCCCGACTTTCAAAATTATGCTCGCGCTTGTTGGTTTCCTTAAAATCAATTTCGATGGAACCTTGAAAGGAAAACATAGAGAAGTCATATTTGGAGTTGCATTTAGAAATATGAAATTCCATATATGTACTTATATGTTGGCTATATAGGCCTCAACACTAACAATGTATTAGAGCTTAATGCACTCCACCAAGGTATTTGTTTTGCCCATTGAGATACCTTTTCCAAAATTCTCATAGAGGGTCATTCCTTACTAGTTATCCACTCCATTAAAAGGATATTCAATAGATTTAATCCCCACAAGCTCTTTCAAAGTTGGAGATTGGAAATTATTCTTCTAATTATTGCCAAGCTATTTTTGTACATTTAAGTGGTCCTAGTCTCGCATGTTAGGATAAATGGGAAAAAATTGGTAGATCGAACAACTAATGAAGGTTGTGAAGGTCCACACACTTATTATCAGGTGCCCATGAGAGGATATTCCAAACTCTTGTCTAAAGAACAATTGTCTTAAGCTTTTCCTAGATGATTTCCCCTCCCCACATTAGGTGATAAGTGACGCATCACAAGGCCATGAGGGTGAGGACACCAACACCTCCCCTATGTAAGGGTTTTATGTCCCACCCTCACTCCTTTCAAGTACGCCTTAATATAATGCATGAGGATGTGAATTGATTATTTTTTATGGATTTTTCTAGATGGAGTCAGGAATAATATTGGGTTTTTAATCTTTGCACAGATATCATTGCACTCCTCCAACTTCCAACTTTGGATTTGATGGCCTTTTACTCTTCTAGTACAACACTTTTTATGTTCTATTATCACAAATTTGATTGATCTCAATGGTTTTCCTTTCGTTTATATCCACCACCAACATAATTCATCATTCTCTAATTGGTGTCAACTTCCCCATAGTATGCTTGTTTTTTGAGCAAGTTTCTCTTTCTCATTTTTTCCCTTTCTCAGTGATTCTTGCCCTTCACTACAGTTTCTCTCCCTTCATTTCCTCTCCTCATTTCATGTTTGTTTTGTTTTCATGTTCTAGTCTTGGGTTTCTTTGCTAGACTAAAAACCAATCATGATGATTCACGAATAAGCATGTTGTAGCCATGATGAAAGGGGGAACAAAATCTCACTTACACGTCAAAACATTAGCTCATCTCTATAAGGAGCAAATTTTTCTTGAAAATCAAACTCAGATAAATGAGGTAGAAACTAATATTAATGGAAAGAATTAATTTCTTTCAGACTCTAGTGTAATCAAAGTAATGTCTATGTGGGTGTTAGATGATGATGATACTTGTTCCATGCAAAAGCAATATATCAATACAATTTACTTGGACTAGCATATGAAAACTTTGTTGGACAAGTCCTCCTAAATAGGAATGACATGAATAAGGAGATCCTCTTGATTTTGGATCATATCATCCTACAAGTTAAGGATATGAATGAGTACCTAACACATATTGAGATGGTTGTAGATACTCACTCTACTTTGTGTGGCCCTAGTCCTAGTCCTATTTCTCCTCACCCAATTGAGGTGGAAATATCTCCTTCTACTTGAGATGATATATCTCTTTGTTTTTATTATTTTTTAATGTTTACTAATCTATTTACTTAGGTTGTTAGGGTGTCTACTTTTGGGCTTTACATGCAACCATGGCCTTTAGGTTTTTCTGAAATTCCTATAATTTTACAGACTTTAAGATTTTATGGAACTAGTTTGTTAGCCATTTTAGTTACACTTTTGGACAAGTTTTTGTTTTGTTAGTGGTATGGTTTCACAAGTGGAAGACCACTGGCAGGAAATTGCACCCTCCTTATGTGAGTCTCTGTTACTATTAGAATATTTAACTTATATATATGTATATGTATATGTATATGTATATATGTATATATATATATGTGTGTGTGTGTGTGTATATATATATCATCAATATGTAATATTATTATTTCTAGTTATGAACTATGTGATTTGTAGGAAATGTCCAACATTTCAAGTGATCACTCCACCCATCATTAGGGAATTATGAAGCTATATAATTAGACCTATTATTAGTGCCATGGGAGCCCCAACCCATGCCCTCTCTTGTTTCCTGGTTGATAAACTTGAACCTTTTATTGTCCAATCTCCCTCCTTTATCAAAGACGTAGTTGATTTCATTCAATAAACTTGACAAACAAGCTTGACGAAGACGAAATTATAACATCTATAATATTTCCTTCGTGTCTTCTCATCTTCCCTATAATTTTTTCCTCCCACACTTCTTCTTATATATATTTTTTATTTTATTAATTTATTATCTATTCCTCAACGATTATTTCCCCCCTCCTTTCAAAAACTAATTTTATTGCTTATTTATTACCTTACCTAGGCACTCTCTTTTCACTTCATTATATAGGTTCTTAAGTCCTTGATGATGGGTGGGGTGAACACCTAAATTGTTGGACATTTTGTGCAAATTCACAGAGTTCATACCTAGAAATAATAATATTACATTACATACAACTCTAAAAGCTTACATGTTATAATATTGTCATCGTCATATTTTAACATTTAAAATTTGTTTTTTTAAATTGACATGGGAGAATGATAATGGTTTGCGTCAATTTTATTTCCAGTTATCTATATTGTTAAATACTTAAAATGTGTTACTACATCATGTATTTACTACATAGTATGTTTTCATATATTTATTTATTTTGAAGGATTTTTTAAATTAATTTTACTATCATTATGATTTTCATAAGTTATAAGAGAAATATAGTAATAAAATTGTGTGAAGTTACCTCCCATAATTACTTACAACCTTGAAGCTAATGAATTGGCCAAAATTGGGGTTGGCATGAACAAAGGTTTTTATTAAAACAAAAATGGTGGCTCCATATTTTTAAACACTTACCCACGTTAAGATAACAATGGATATGAAGCACATGTGTCAAGTCACGCTAGCTTGTGAAGGTAGAAATTTATGGGATTTACATCTCCCCAACTCTTGATGCATTCAATCACCAACATTTAAGTTATTCAATAGTATAATGGCTTATCCTTTCCTTTCATGTGGTTTATGCGCTTTGGAAGTGGAGTCCATGCCTCTAGCTTTTCCTTTAGGCCCCTTGCTCTCAAGCTCTACATTGATGATATAAGTCTAGTTGTTCATTATAGGTTCAACTCTCTTCAATTCCCTTGGGGCAAGGCCTCGTAATTAGGGTTGGTGGTTTACCCAGTTTACCATCTACAAAATGTGGGGAAGTACTGTATGGTTTTCCATGCTTTCATTCCAAGTAAATTTAGTTGAAGTCTCATGAGATATTTGTAGGCACAAAATACACAAATGTACAAAATCATTGGGTTAGATAAGGTACTAAATGATTTTTTTCTTAATATTAATATAGTTAACATGTGTTCTCCACCAATCATCCTCTATCAACCCTAGATCATCATTGCTTCTTCAAGGCATCTAGGCCAATAGTCATTCTCACCATGTTGGTGGAAGGACCTTATCGTCCTCTTTACATTGATTCTAAGGCGACATCCAACAAATAGTTAATTTGATTTATGGGAAAATCCTCTATCAAACTGAACCACTCCATATTTGTGATGAAACTTGATAATTTATCAAAGGTATATCTCTCATTTGTTATGTCTAAACATAAGGCTCTATTTATTTCTAAAAACTACTTTCTTAGAAATTTTACATGGGTACAACCCTCCCCACACTTTGTAGATAATTGGATATAAATAAATTTCCAAGTTTTGTTATAAAAATACTTGAAATTCTTCTCTGAAAGAGGGTATAATGCCTTCCTTTTTTAGCACAAGGAAGATAGAGATATCATATTTAGAAGTGCATCATATTTTTTTGGTTCTCAAGGCATGTATCTCAATAGGTTGACCTTATATTCCGATCTAAAAGTATATGTACATACTATTGTTCCTATCTAAGTTCAATTGCACCATGTTCCCCTTCATTGCTAGGGAGTTGATGCCGTGAAAAGTGTTGGTTATACCCTTAGGAAGTACATTGATCAGTTTGAGTGTAAGTCTAATATGCATGCGAGCATAAGAATTTGTGTTGAATTCAATTTGTTAAGGGGTTTTACCGATAGTCCTCACTCCCTAGAAATTTCAACCCTTTTTCATTTTAGAAAGTCATAAGCAACTCCAAGTAAATAAAGAGGGGGAACCATAAATGAATAGAAAAGAAGAAACAAATTTGAATCCAAGAAAAAATACCTTACAATAAGGAGGGAAAATAACAACAAGGAAGGCCCAACAATTATTAGAAAATGTTTTAATTCAATAAAAGAGAACCAATAAAAAACCAAGAAGAAAAAAAGACAAAGAAAATAGATAAGAAGTTGCTTACATAAAAAAGGAAAAGGGAACACAACACACCATTGCTTCTATGCTTAACATAGGAGGAAAACATTCAGAGGTAATAAGGAGGTAAAATACCAAGCACCTCTAGAAGCAATAGGAGGTGACCCTAAACTTCACCTTAAGTAATGATAATATTCTCTTGGAATTGCAAAGGGTTGGGTAGAAAAAATAAGGAGAAGGCCTTTGAGATCTATTTATTGTTGAAACACACTATAATTAAAGACACATTAGAGAAGCAATGACGGAATTGTGGTAAACTCAAGAGCAACATCTGGTGGAATCTCAACTATGTGGGATCAAGCAAAGGTAGGACTGGAAGCTTCCTTCTATTCCTAATGTTGGATAATGACTCATCTCAAGCACATGGATATAGGTAAGTGTTTCACTATTTTTAATGTGTATACGCCAATAAGATATCTAGAAAAGATTGATCGTTGGGAACACTTCCAAGCTTGTAAAGGAAATATGCCTATAAAGGCTAGGATAATAGCAAGGGACTTCAACATAGTGTTATCAAATAAGAAAAAAGGGAGATAGTATAACACAAGATTCCATGAGGGAAAGAATGGAAGAATTAATCTCAAACTAGGATTTAATGGACATAAAATTGATGAAAGGAAAGTATATGTGGAATAATAAGATGGTGGGTAGTGGGAATATCATTGTCTACCTAGTAAGGTTTCTTGTACATAGTGACTTATATTTAGAAGACCATATAATCACATAAAAAATAATACCCTTGACAATATTATAGCTCAGGCCTATTATTTAGTCTATTGTTCCACCATAATACTTTGTTCCAATACCATTCAAATTCAATATTCTTTATATTTAGATTGAGGGAGTAATGAAGTTAGTCAAAAAAACCTAGAGGCTACCATGTTTTGAGTCTCCTTACTTTATCTAAGATTCCAAGATAAAAAATTTCAAACAAGTCCTTAAAAATGGATTAACTTATATTATGCCCCATGAGTTCAAGAGAGGTAAAGTTTTCAAAAGATATTAGAAGATCAACAAAGAAAAATGGAAATGGAAGAGGTTATTAATAAAATGATATAGGAAGAGAGAATCATATATCAGAAACTTCATGTTGTGTACAAAAAGGAATAGGAAGAATGGATATTTAAATCTCATAGTATTTGGTTATGCTATAGAGATGAGAACACATCTTATTTGTAAAAAAAAATATCAAGCAAGATGAAATAAAAATATTGTAAAGTAAATCCAAATCGAAGATTATTGGGTGTTATAATTGACAAAAGGATTACTCAACATTTATTTTTTCAATTCAAGGTCATAGACTCAGAGACACTACACAATCTATGTAGAGATGGGAACCACACAGACCTGCTAGAATAGGGCTCTATTTATATGCCTACAAAGTCTCACACAGATGAGCATCAAGGTTTGTATCACTTTGATCTCTACTAGAGAGTCAACCCCTAGACTACAAATGATCAGAGTACCTTCAATGACAAGCTTCTAAAAGAATCAAATACATCTAACTAAAGAACCATTAGATCCCCAATGTTGGCCCCTCCTACGCCAATTGGCCTACTTTCCTCTCAAATCCAGTGGACAAAGGACTTGGGGTTCAATGTGGATTTATACACTCATGTTAGAAAAAGAACCCTAGGCTTGATCAAGCAAATCCTAGTTAACTAGGCAACATTGTTAGTGACATGCTTCTAAAAGGTAGAGGTGATTGGTTCTAAGCTTTCCCCCAAGGTCATTTCATTATAAAGTATTCATTAATTATCACAGAAAATTTTAGGGATGGAAATTTATATTAAATTTTAGAAACCTCGGTGAATCTTACTAGTACCTAATATGAAAACTATAAAATATTTGGAGATATCTTTGTAAATTATTTATTTGTCTATTGATTTTATCTATAGTGTCTATAAAATTTAAGTGATCTTTAAGGTAAAATAATTTTATACTACAAAATTTGGGCGAATAATTTTTTGAAAAAATGGAAATTGGCGAATCCTTTTTTTGGAAAAAGCATGGAAAATTAGCCCAATTGTGTATATTAGCCCCTAAAGTTTTACATGTTAATTATTTAATTGTAAAATAAGAAGAACAACATTTGAATAAATCACACCAAAGCCTTGTTTCAATCATCAAATGTGAATCAACTCACAGACTATCAAAATCTTACAAAGACTAATTTTCAAAAGAATGAAAACAAAGAATAAATTATATTCATGACTTAGATCCAAATCTTTGTTTAATATAGGAAACTATACAAATGTTCACCCTGAGATATAAGTCCATGAATCTTATGAATGAAAACCCGATATGCAACCTATGTTCAAGAGTTAAAATTTAATGGATTTTATATTGTTATATACCATATTCTTATACTTAGTAAAGTGTTTTTAAGGAATAAAGGAACTCAAACAGAATGTAACAAAAATGTAAATAAAACTTATAAGAACAAATCTATCTTGAGTAACCCTTTATGTTATTGAATAATGACTATAAACTGAAACAGTTTGAGCTATATGCGTCATTTTACAAATTAAATGCTTCACATTCCCATGTTAATCATAATCACTTCATTGTGTTAAATCATAACATTGAATTTCTAAAGTAACCAAGTTATTCATATGAATAAAATAATTTGAGAAATGATACTTTTATCGACACCTTTCAAATCTCATATATAGTCTAAACCATTTACACTATGGTCTAGTTCTGCATACACCTAGTATTATCATTCAAAGAATTATCATTAGAGAAAGTTTGAGGTAAAGAATGGGGCTCAAAACAAAAATAGGATTTAATATGATGATGTCAACCATGGGGGATGATTCACCATTTTTGGAGTAGAAAAGGTAGAAAGATTCAAAAAAAAAAAAACTAATTTTTCAACTTATCTCCCTACGATTTTACTCAAATTTCGAGGAGGAGAACTCATTGGATGCAAATTTTAATTTTTCATGCAAGGAGTACCCATGTTGCATACTTTTGATGGACCCTACTACACGAAAAATAAAAAATGCATGAAAAACATTATTGCAATCAAATTTTTTCATATATTTTACATTTTTCATGTAGTAGGGTCCATTAACACTATGCAACATGGGTACTCCTTGGATGAAAAATTAAATTCTGCTTCCAACAAGTACTCCTACTCGAAATTTGAGTAAAATCATAGGGAGATAAGTTGAAAATACAAGTTGAAAAAGTAGTTTTTTTCTTTTTTCCCTCCAAAACTTGATAAGGCAATCTAAAATTATTTTATTATTTCCATTATTATTTTATAATATTCCTTAGGAGGCCCATTTTAGACCTCAAAATTTATCTAATGTTTTTTCTTTGAAGAAAAAAATCATAAGTTTGTATTAAGAAAATAAAATGCTACATATAACAGATCCCTATGAAGGCATTCCAAAAGATATCAGTCTCAAGCGTTATATGACCATTGTAAACAAAGATTAGGCTTTAAAAACATATCTAATAGCTTACACATAAAAAATAATAACAGTCCATGCTGATAAACAAAAACAAAAACTATGATCTATGAACTATGTAGAAAATATTGTTTTGTTGCTAGTTATGCTACTAGGAAAGGTGGATGTTGGTATTCCTAGTATTGTCCATCAACCTTCTCTATAACCTGCCAAGAGCCCAGATACTATTGAATTCCCTCCTTAGACAAGATTTGACCTCAAAATTTCTCTCCCTGTAGATCTGGTAGCAAGAAACATGATCAAATAAAGCTTTTATCTGCAAAATGTCTTCAAGGATAGGAATCAATATGTGATTGTGACATGTTTATGAAGAATTGAACCAATTAATTACATTTAATGAGTCCCCAAAAATTTGTAAGGATTGGTAGTGATGTTCCAAATAATTGCACAGTAAGAGCTTTGAGGGAAGCTTGGCATAGATCAAAGAGTTATAATAAAGAAAACAACCAAGGTAATATGAATTTGTTGCCATTAATAATTAAACTTGAAATATTTGAATCAAACACAAACAATATTCAAAATAGAGCTACAAGTTGCCAGATCTATGCTAACCACACACAAATATACACATGAGAATGTTAATAACATAAGAAGGGAACATGCTAGGTTGGGGGGCCAAGCCAACTAGCAGCATTGCCCGTCTGATAGATTAAATCACAGAGAGAAACATTAAAACAACAACTGATAAAACCTAGTAATCAACATTTATATTACGAAATCCATAATCTTTACATAACTTGATACAAGAGGATTTGGCCCAGTGGTCCTAGTGAGTAGTTTGTACAAACTCAAAAAAAAAATGACTGAATAATATGACCACTAACCTGACCCAAATCCAGGTTTAATCTTATATAATTGTTTACAGTACATGATAAAATTGAAGTGAGCCATGCTTGATCTTGATACATAACATAAAGAAGTAATTTGAACCAAATCCAATCACATATTGAGATAATAACAATGTTATATAAAACTGGAGTAAGCCAAAACAATATGGTAGAAGCCTCGAACTAGGAACCCTAATTATTGGTTTTCGTTGAGCGGACTGCCAAAGGAAGAATCATTGGGCATGCAATTCTTAACCATTGGTTTCATTCAAAGAATGACAAAATGTACAAGTGTCGCACTTTGAGGGCCAACATATTTTGTTCTCCTTGGAAGTCATGTACACAAGTCCACCTAAACGCTAGTTGTAGGACTCCTTAAGGGTTGCAAGACCTGCAAAAGTTCATTAGTAACCCTAAAATTAATAATCAAGCTTCATCAATGCAGTCAAACAATAGGTTTTTGGTATACGTTAAATATTTACCTTGTGACCTTTTTATATTGTCTAGTTTTAGTATGATAAAGTTACCATTATTGCATACAAAAAGGAACCACGAGGATGAAAAATGAGAGGCTTAAAGAGAGTAAAAAGGGATTTGAGAAGCAAAGAGTCTTTGATTTCGGAACCCAACATATATGGAACAAAGCTAGAGGACTTTTAAGGGGTTGAGAAGCCATCCATAATACATTTTGAAGAGATTTATAACAGTAAATATGAAACAAACCCAAGATATGTGAGAGGGAAGCTAGAGAATATAATAATCATAATGGCTAGGGAAGAAAACAAAAAAAAACTGAAAGGGACTAATGAAATATAAATAAGGTGAACCATTAGGAGTGTTGATTTTAATAAGCCCCAAGGATAGATGGTTTTTCTATATATTTCTTTAGATACTTTTAGAGTCTAGTGAAATAAGATTAAAAAAAAAAAAAAACTTGAACCATACTTCAAAAAAGAAGATAGTAGATGGTGGGACCAATTCTTCATTTTTGGCTTTCATCCCAAAAGAGACAAACCGAACATATTTTGCAATATTTCTCCCCTTTTCTTTATGTAACTCTACTTAAAAGGTGTTGAAAAAAATTATAGAAAATATACTTAAAGGGTTCATCCATAGATGATTTCAAAAAACTAAGGTAGATTCATGCAAAAAAGACGGATTGTGGATACCATAATAGTAGTACAAGAAGTTATCCAGTCAGGTAGGGAAATAAGGGAAAGGGAATGATCGTTAATAAGGACATGGAAAACACTTTTTTATAGATTTTTCCACTCCTTCCCTTTTGATGTATTGTGAATATTTTGGTTTGATGGACAATTTGTAGGATGGATTGAGGTTTGTATAGGATCTGTTGAATGTATTGTCATTGATGTCAAGTTCAGGGGGATCTTGGTGAGTGTACATTGTCATGTTGCATTACTGAAGTAGCCATTGATTGTTGAGTGTAATTTGTCTAGCTTGATTTCTTGGTGGTCTATCTTTTAAGGAAATTCTTCTTCATTCTCTTAGTTCAAATGAGAATGCAAAGTCTATAGTTGTCTATCCAACTTAGAGAAATTTCCAATAGTATATGGAACCTTGTCTAACTCCCACATACTAAGGAGAAAATAAAGTTTGAAGTGTAGTAGTACATACAAAGTTCCAGACTGGTCAAAGTTCTAGACCGACATCTATGTGGAGTATAGGCCCCTCACCAGATCGGAGAAAGTTGTTTCTAACCAATACAAGAAGGCCAAAGAATTCGAAAATGAAAGTGGCTAAGAATATTGATAAAGGAAGAGGGACATGTAGGTAAATCCCTCAGTCACATCCCTAGCTCATGTAAGGACAATAGGCTAAGAACCCATGGGTTGAGATCCCATCGGGCCATCAAACATCAAACCAACAATAGGAAAGCCACTAATGGAAGAGGCAAATAATTCCCATAAAGGAAGAGGGTCATGAAGGTAAAGCCGTCAACCACAACCCTAGGTTACAAAGGACTAGAAAACTAGTACCTGCGTGTTGAGAGGCTATCGGGCTAGTGGACCATCAACCTCATTTCATAAGAAGTTAACCAATTTGATACTCTAAAACCCTAAAAATGTGGTAGATAACATTGCATATCAGACCATTGGACCTAAATCTTGTTTTATCTCATTAAATTAGAGCAAAAAACTGAGAACCGATACACATGGCAGGACAAGTGGCACCTCCACGTGGATGATGTAGTGGAGTACACAATGTGAAGTGATGACAATAGCATGTAAAGGTGACACGTGGTAGATGGATTTTTCTTAGACATGTGGTGAGTGAAACGTGGAAGATGATAAGGAAGGAAACATGGATCTAATTATGATGTGGATGATATAGTGGAAAATTCCATGGCTCAAAGGGTCCCACACCATGGCACTAGGGTATTTGGCATCAAATACATGAGTTGCATGCTTCTTCCTAGATTTCCTAATAGCTGACATGACGTGGTAGTGAGAAATGTGGCAAATGAGTTGGGTGTTACACTGAAATTTGTCACCATGACTATCTGCAGTTAATATGGCTCCATCAATAGTCATATTATCCTCCTTGTCAAGCCTTATACCTCTGCTCTCCATGTCAAACTTCATAAAAGAGAGAAAGTCATTAAAAATCATGTTTATCTCTGGGTACGCAGGGTCTCTCTACCTTGCC
>APFE030988624.1:603-87773 GCA_000404065.3 Pinus taeda
CTTCTTTCAAATTAGAAACTCCTTTTACAATGGTCTTGTACTGGTGCAGTCCTTTACCAGTACGCAGGCTGTAACCTACAGAGAGCTACAACTCTCTCTCGTTTTCCAGTCTCTCCTGGAAGGAGCTACAACCCCCTACTTCTTTTCTTTCAAGGACCACTTTTCATAAATTTTCAAACTGGATCCATAAATATCAAATGATCATCAAGTACCAGTAAGTCACCCAGATAACCAGATCCACAATAACATAAAACTAAACCAAGAACACCTTCTATGGCGTCTCCTGTGGCGCCTCCTGTGGCGTCTCCTACGGCACCTCCTGCGGCGTCTCCTGCGGTGCCTCCTGTGGCGTCTCCTGCGGCACCTTCTGTGGCGTCTCCTGTGGTGCCTTCAGCGGCGTCTCTTGTGGCGCCTTCTGTGGCATCTCCTGTGGCGCCTTCTGTGGCGTCTCCTGCGGCGCCTTCTGTGGCGTCTCCTGCGGCGCCTTCTGTGGCGTCTCCTGTGGCACCTTCTGTGGCGTCTCATGTGGCGCCTCCTGTGGCGTCTCCTGTGGCGCATCCTGTGGCGTCTCCTGCGGCACCTTCACACTTCCGCAGCTGCAGTGCTCGAGAGATCACCGTTCATAGATTCGCTTTCCACTTCACTTTCATATAGATTGAGCTTTTGAAACAATAACCCAATATTTCAGATCTTAAGATATTCAACCCAAAAGCATGCCTAAGCCAAATGATCTCCTTTGCTTATTGGCAAGCTCTCCTCAAATCATGGATCATGGGCTTATAATAATAATAAAAATAAACAATACATGAGCAAAACCATAACAAACCAATACCATCAACTCAATACAAGCATCAACACGTCTGTTGAGATGCCATGGTCCAAAAACCATAGGTAAAATTCCAAGGGACTAACGACCATGGACCAAGGTAGCTTGCCCACATGAAATAAACTTTTCTTTGCAAAAATTCCGTGAACTTTTCTCCACATGAAAAAAACGTTTTAAAATTGTCTCGCAAAAAATTCGTAACTTTCTCCTGCATACTTCTTAATTCTATCATATTGAGAGCCATGCCATGGGTGTTGCCATCAAGTACAACATCTGTAACATATAACCATACCAGAAACATAATGCCAACATTTCTTACTTGACTAAGTTGGAGGCCAGATGGAGGATATGACACATATTTTGTACTAGTTGGGTCACCAAAAACATGGCTGACTTGACTGGAGGGAAAGTGGATTTTTCCTAGAAAATCTAGTTCTACTCAATAGAAAGGATTTAAGGTGGATGTTATAGCTTGTTGGAAAGGTCTTAAAGTGATATTCAAAGATATTATATTCTTCTATTTACCTAGATATCCTTTGACATCAATAAAAATTATTTTCTTAATATGTACCTAATTTGTGCTTGAAACGTTTCTACATTTTTCTCTCATATTAGTGACTAGATAGGTACTTCCTTTGGAAGTAATTTTTAGAATTAGCCAATGAAAATATCTTTTCAATCATATGTTTTAATTCCTTTATCTAATCCCATGAAATATTTGTGTTTCCCTTCCAATGATTGTTGGGAACTTGTGCCTCTAAATTGGAGCAATAATCATGTAGGTGAAGGTAGTTTCTCATTTCCAACAACCAAGCTTTAATCTATTTTCCCTTCTTATTCTCATGATTATATGTAGATGAGTCAACTTTCTTGAGTTCCCCTTATAAAATATCCAAGTTTTCTTTCCTTCTTGACCACCTTACCTATGATTTTCTTAAACTACTTTCAGACCATCAAGAAACATGGGTTGTCTTAGTATTTTTCTTGGTGCATAATGATGATGTCCAATAGCACTCCTAGACTTCCTTCAAATACTAACTTCTTTCTCCATAAATCTTGAGTGATGAGAGTCATGAGTCATAATAACTCTATCCTCCTCTCTCATTTATATAGAGTATGTAAAATCATGGTATTAAATTTTTTTCTCTTATCATCTTCTCATTATCAACATTGTAGACGAGCAGTCTATTTTGAGGTTCCTTATAGTTTTGATCGAGCATTTATCCTCTCATGTATCCCTTCCATTCCCATTTGTATATCTTCCATCATTACCCATGCCCATGTTCATGGATCTAGCCTCTTCTTCCTAGTTGTACGATCCTTGTGTATGCCCGATACTCGTGGTCCTCCTGTTGGTCCTAACTTATAGGCCATTTGTCACTTTATTTTGAAAATTTCTAGAGATTTCCTTAGGGTTGGTAGGGGTATTCTCCTCTTTCAAAGCCTTCTACTGATTTCTTTAGAACTCCATTCTAAGCTTTGGATACTAGATTATGTCTTGTTGAAGTGGTTGTATACGGTTCCCTTAAGCTGCACTATTCTAGTGAATTGTAATTCTTTCATCTTGACCCCCTAAAAAAATTCAATTCACCTATCACTACAACAAGTAACTACCTTCAGGTAGATGAAATCCTTCTATGCACCTTCTATTTCTCTGAAGATAAATAATTAGGTGCTTGTACCTCCTAGGTTTTCCCTACTCTCATTGGGCTTGAACTAACTTTTGTCATCTGCCTTGACGCTTGGTATCATTCAACCTTCCATTTTACCTTTGGAAAAGTCGTTATCTCTTTTGGGTGCAATAAATAAATAAATAATTCCCTCTAATCGATGTCATAGACTAGGATCTCTGCATCGCATTCCCTTCACTTTCGTTTTGCTAAAAAAATAGCCTAGATTTAAAGGCATAAGAACTAGTCAGGCCATCTCCTAAGTCATGTCATCTTAGTGTGTCATCATTGGGATTTCCTTACTTCACAACCTTAATTAAAAGTGTCGAGGTATCAGGTGTGATACTTTATATAGGTCATATTATTAGATGTCATGATGATATGTAATGTCACATATGTTTTCTATGAAAGTTTCATTGTCAACATCTCCCATCCCACTGTGCCTATGTGGGCCCACTACAACTACCTACATGTCCTATTGAGTAACATGCCCATCTTGCACTCACTATATTTCCTTGATAAAAAATAGTAGTAAGTTAGGCCCCCCCAATATTGATTTCAAGTGTCAGGAGGGGGGTTCCCCATAATTAATATCCATTGTCAACCAACATTAGGTTATTTATTGTGCATCTTAGCCATGCCCCCATCTCTTGTTAAACATAGAACAGGAGGTGAGGCCCCATGATTTCTCTTGACCATTTATCTAGAATGGTCTACATTTGACTTGAATGGTCAAAAGGGAAAAACTTTCCACAACCCACTCCTCCACTGCCTATTAAACTTCAACCATTAAGGGTGGCGAGAACCACGTAGAGAAATTCCATTTTGGCTATGAAGATTTCGCTTGGGAAACTTGCCCATGGTTTAATGCAACTTCCAAGGAAAAAAATATATATCACTCTCCAAGTCTGTAGGTCAATTAGAGAAACTTTACCCCATTCAAAAGGAGACTTAACATCCTTTAAGTGTGGGTTTATATATTTGAATTCATACCACAAGTAATATCACCCGCGCTAATAAAAATTAAACCATGAGGGGGGGACACAACCAATGTCACCAATTAGATTTCACACTACAACAGATGAATGGCTATCTACCTCTTAAATTTCACTTTGACCTTATTTTACCATTTTTTTTATAAAATTTCATGGAAATTGTTAGGAATTTTGGGTCATCGTTTTCCAACTTTCTCCTAGATTCTCCCATTGTGGCTTTGGAATTGGCCCATGTTGGGAACCTATAATTTCCCTTGTTAATTTCCCTAAATTTAATAAGGGCCTAAATTTTCTCAAATGTCCTCAAAATTTCTCAAGTTTCATTTTGGCATTCTGACAAACAGTCAATAGGCACACACCTACTAACATTTGGCCAAACACTTTGCCTAAAACATGTACCTTTCCTTCCTACACTTGGCCCATATAAACCCAATGTTTCATGCTGGGCTCTGATACCACTCATAACATACCTAAGGAAACTTGTCACCCTATTCTAGCCTCTTTTTGAGAACTAATTCCATGACAAAATCCATTGGCAACCTTTGACCTAAGAAAATCTCTTTTCTTTGGGAAATTCATGTCAACCAAAATGCACATCTAGCCACAAGCTAAAATTCAATACATGTTGATAGACATGTTTTAACGTAATTATGTTATTTTAATTGTCATAAATGTACATTTCATTAACGCACACGCACACACACACGCACATTTACAAAAGAAGTATATACAAAGGATAAAACCTATCTTTTAATTGTCCAAATACATAGATTTGTTCAACCTTCAAACCAACCATAGACCACATTACTCATTTCTTTCAATAACATGTCAACCTTGAGCTAGGGCATTGATTCCATCAGGTATCAATATAAACTTACCTAAATTATGGTATGTATCTTGTACGAGCAAACATTGGACAAAGTACCAAGCCTGGTATCCTCCAACCAATAGTCCTATGGCTCACAAGATTTTCACTTCACTCATGGGTATTCAAGGCCTTCACACAACCAAGGTACAAAATCCAACAACCTACAACTAATAATCATGTGGCTTCAAAGAGTTCTACATCCCTCAAGGGACTCAAATGCATTATTTCATGCCTTCATAAAACCAAGGTACTAAACCCAAAAACCTCCAACTAGAAATTGTATAACTTGTAGGTGTTCCATTTCTCTCACATGTCTTCTAGGTATGCTTCCATGCCTCACACATCCAAGCTGCTGAAATTGGTAGTCTCCAACCAACAATCTCATGCCTTCTAGAAGTTCCACTTTACCCACTAGTCTTCCAAGTACACCTACATTCTCTTATTACATTATGTTATCCATGCTTCCATGGTCTTCAGACCAAAATCCCTCACAGGAATCATTTGTACCACCTCCACACTGCTACCATGCCACTTCATACATGCATGCCTCTTTTTTTCCACTTGGAATTCACCAAAACCACATCATTAGCCTAGGTTCTATGGATGGATTCCTTTTGAATATTATGTAAATCATATGAGCCTTGTTTACAAATCCAAATAGTCTCAGCCCATGATACTCATTTTGTATTTTTTCTATGCAACCATTGTATTTTATTAATATGCATGCGTTATCATAATTATATTTTATGCCTTCTAGCCTAAAAATATAATATATGTGTACATGAGCATACCAACTCCAAATCATAACACGTTCATGCATATGGCGGAAATTCCACCCATATCTTATATACACACATTAACATGGGCATCACATCTGTCAAAAGTTGTTGTCGACTCACCATCGTATTTAGTGTGTCATGGCTTTCAAACCAAGTTCTGCATATACATGCTATTTAAATTCTAGTGTTTGAATAAGGGTGTTACAATAACAATCCCTTAAATAGAATATGTTATATATCATTGGATTACACAAGGTGGACATTAAGGCTTGTAAATCCAATCATCAACCAAATATACACCAACAATGATTCAATTATATTCTATTTAGGGTGACGAATCTTTCCTAGTAGGTCAATTCACTCTTACATTTCAATCAAGCAGATAATTTAATCCTATGCTTGATTACTTAAGGTCGATAAAGAAAATAAGTCTAATAAAAAAACTGAAAAGGTCTAAATGTGCATTCAAATATTTCATTTTTTATTTGTGAACAAAATAATTTTAGGAAGCAATGAAACAACAAATTTATGTCAAAGAATTGGATGATGAAATGGATTCCAAACAAAGCAATAGTATGTGTGACCTAATGGAATTACTAGAAGGCGATGTAGGAGCATCTAGACATAGCCAGCAATGTGATTGTATGTTTACATGTTGTGGCTAACATGATATGAATTTCATTGACCTAAGTGGTCAAAATAAGTTCTAGTAGAGAGGGTTGAACCTATCGAATTGATATTTATTTCAATTATTGTAACAATTAAATCATTGTATTATTTTTCGAATAGGAGATAAGTGTTAGCATAGGTGTGTATGAGAGCTTGAGAATAGGGACTTAATAGTTGAGCTGATAAAAATAGAGATTGAGTTGTCAATGTTGTTAGCATAAGATCCGATCCTTAAAAGAAAGGAGAATGGAATAGTAGAGAGAGAAACGAGAAATTGAGAGAGAGAGAGATAGGATTTGAGAGAGAAACAGAGGTCAGAAAAATTGTTGTAATCGAGATGAGAAAGCCAAGACTCTATAATTTCTATTTTATTGAATAAATTGATTAAGTGTGGCATGTTTTATTATTCATGGTGTAAAATTATCTTGAATCTTTGAATTAGCATTCTAGACCATAATTGGGTATTATTTCCATTTATGTGTTTTCTTGTTAATCACTGTCAATTAGGTTTAAGGTTCTATTTCGAGACTTAACTAAACCTTTATTAAACCATGGTTCTTAAAGTTATGTATTGAGCACGTGAGCAGAATTAAAAAGCGATAAGTGGTATATCGCGTGGAAAGTAAATGGTAAATCTTATTTTCCCAAATTGTGCGATTAACCTAAGCTGTTGAAACATAACACGAGAAAACCACTTTTCTTGTGTGTTCTCAACCTAATATCGGTCGTGCAAGAATTCACACAAGATTGTGTAATAACTGTTGGATCGAACGGGACAGATCGACAATAGAGATTTTCTGGACTAGTTGGCATGTGATACGATGCGATATTCATTGGATCTGAATAATTTAGATCAATGGTGGAGGTTGAAGTGCTTTGGGAGTAAGAAGTCAAAGTGGGACTGACGGTGATTAGTCAGCGTAGCGAGACCCTCGAGAGGAAATACAAGTACATAATCTTCTTAACGCGCAGCTGATTGGTTTTTAAGTAATTCATTAGTCTAATTCTATACTACCACAAAAATTTTGGTAACCATCTGCATCATTTGGTATCGAATCCCAAGGATTAAGTTTACTACATTAAACATGCCACCTAGGAGAGGAGCTGGCATAGGTCAGGGGAGACCTGTAGAAAATGCAGTTCTGCTGGAAGAGATTCAAAATCTGCGTAGAAGGATGGAGACAATAGAAACTACTCTAAGGTTAGCACCTAATGAAGGAGATGCCAATGATACAGAGGAATGTTCTAAGGAAGAAGAAGATGATGAAAGAAAAGCTACCAAAGTACTCAAAATGTTGGCCAAAGCAAGTGGAAGACCAAAGGTGGAAATATCTTTGTATGACGGGAATCTCAATGTAGAAGAGTTGATGGACTAGATTAGTTGATTGGACAAGTATTTCAACTATGAGGAGGTTGATGACAAAAGGAAGGTGAAATTTTCAGTTACTAGATTGAAGGGTCATGCAGCTATCTGGTGGGGCGAACTACAAACATATAGAGCAAGAAAGAGGAAGTCCAAGATCAAAAAATGGGATAAAATGGTGAGTAGATTGAAAGCTAAATTTATGGAAAAATATTATCAGTTAAATCTTTTTAGAAAATTGCAAAATTTGAGACAAAAAGGACTGATTGTCAAAGAATATACAACATAATTTCATAAGCTGATCATTAGAGCAGGACATGTAGAGGATGGCGTAGAAAAGTTAGCCAGATACGTCAATGGATTGAGATAAGACATACAGGATGAAATCAGCTTGTTGATTCTAAAGACAATTTAAGATGCCTATCAAAAAGCTTTGAAAGCGGAGGAGAAGATATTGAGAAAAAAAAATCAGAGGAATAGAGGGAAACATTCAACAAGAGGTATAGGAACTACTAGATCAATATTTCAGCACCCTCAGGGTGAAGCAGGAGGATCAATTAATAGGCTGCCATAGAGAGGAGACTTTAGTAGAGGAAGATTCACACGCAGAGGAAGAAGCAAAGGAAGAGAAATTCAATGTTATACATGTGGAGAATGGGGACATGGATCATGGGACTGTCCTTGTAATAAAGAAACAAATCAACGGAATGTGAATGTGGCTGAGGCAAAGGAAGAAAAACCTCAAATTTAAAATAAGGAAGAATCATTTGATGTAGGAGAATCTTTGTTATTGAAAAGGGTATTTCTTAAAGCAGAGAAAAAGACACGAGAACCAGCTCAGAGAAAGAGTTTATTTAAAAATACATGCAAGTCCAAAGGGAAATGTTGTAAAGTGATAATTGGCAGTAGAAGCACTGGTAACCTTGTTTCTACAAAAATGGTGGACAATTTAGGGTTAGTAAAAACAGTACATCCTACTCCTTACAAATTATCATGGTTGCAAAAAGGACATCAACTTATTGTGAGAGAACAATGCAAAGTAGAAATCTAGATTGGTACTTATAAGGATGTGGTATTATGTGATGTAATGCCAATGGATGTATGCCATGTATTGCGAGGAAGACCTTTGCAGTTTGATAGAAAAACCATTCATGATGAATGGGAGAAGAAACACTTATACCTTGGAGAAGGATGAAGTGAAGCATACATTGTTGCCATTAAAGGATGAAGCAAACAAAGGAACAACTGGAAATAGTGTTATGCTGATGAGTGGAAAGGAGTTGTTGCAAGAAGCTGGAAAGGGTGAAGAAATGCATTTTGCTATCATAGGGAGACCTAAGGTAATTTTGAGTTATACAAACTTGGATAATTTACCTAAATAAATAAAAAAAAATTTGAATGATTTTGTTGATATTATTGTGGATGAGCTACCAAATGCATTCCAACCAATAAGGAGTATTAGTCATCACATTGACCTGATACTTGGAGAAATTTTGCCAAACAAAGCAACCAACAGATTGACTCCTTAGGAGAATGCAGAAGTTGGGAGACAAGTGCAAGAATTGATGGATAAGGGATTAATCACAGAGAGTCTTAGTCCATGTGTTGTGCCAATAGTGTTGAGCCCAAAAAAAGGTGGTGAGTGGCGCATGTGCACAGACTCTAGAGCCATCAATAAAATCACAATCAGATATCATTTTCCTTGACCACGAATGGATGATTTGATGGATTTTTTAAGTGGCTCAAAGTATATTACTAAAATATATCTGAAGATTGGATACCATCAAATAAGGATTAGAGAAGGAGATGAATGGAAGACTGCATTTAAAACAAACAATGGGTTGTATGAGTGGTTAGTGATGCCTTTTGGACTCACTAATGCACCCAACACATTCATGAGATTGATGAATGAAGTATTGAAGGAATATGCAGGAAAGTTTGCTATTGTTTATCTTGATGATATTCTAGTTTTCAGTAGAAGAAAAGAAGAACATATGGAGCATCTTAAGTTGGTTCTAAGAACTCTACAGAAAGAAAAATTGTTGATAAATCTGAAGGAATGTAGTTTCATGAAAGAAGAATTAATATATTTGGGATTTGTAGCTTCTAAATAAGGTTGAAAATGGATGCAGAAAAGGTCCAAGCAATTTGGAACTGGCCTATTCCAAGAAACATATTTGAGGTAAGAAGATTTCATGGTCTTGAAAGTTTTTATAGAAAATTTAACAAAAGTTTTAGTCAGATTTGTGCACCAATTATTGAAACAATCAAAGAGACTAATCAGCCATTCAAGTGGACAGAAGCAACAAAAATAAATTTTAAATTGCTGAAGAAGAAAATTACAGAAAAACTAGTTTTAGCTTTGCCTGATTTTGGAAAAGTTTTTCAAGTTGAAACTGATGCTAGTGGAGTTGCAATTGGAGCAGTTTTAAGTCAGGAACAGAGACCAATCGCATAATTTTATGAGAAACTAAATGAAGCTACGAAGAAATATTCTTCTTATGACAAATAATTTTATGCTAATGTGCAAGCTTTAAAAAAATGGAGACATTGTTTGATACCAAAGGAGTTTGTATTGTACTTTGACAATCATGCATTGCAGTTTGTAAACAATCAACCAAAATTGAATCAAAAGCATGCCAAGTGGGTATATTTTTTAAAGATTTTCACTTTTGTGATAACACATACAAGTGGTAAGTTGAAAAAAGTTTTTGATGCTTTAACCAGGGTAAATTTTGTTGTGCAAGAGTTAAGAGTTGCTGTTCTAGGATTTGAAGAATGGTTGATATGTATAAAGACGATGTGGAATTTAAAGATATTTATGCAATTGTACAAAATCCAGCAGTTCATAATAGAAACCAATGGTTAGATTATCTTATCCAAGGAGGTTTACTATTTAAAGGTAACAAACTGTGCATTCCCAAATGCTCTATGAGGGAAAACACAATCAGGGAGAAACACAGTGGAGGGTTCTCTAGGCACTTTGGACAAGACAGAACCTTTGCTCAGCTAAATGCTTTTTACTACTAGCCAAAGAAGAAAACTAATGTTAAGGGATTTTTTGAAAAGTGTGGGATATGTCAACATGCTAAGGGGAGAAGCCAAGATACAGGATTGTACGAGCCATTACCAATACTTGAGTGACCATGGGATGTAGTTAGTATGGATTTTGTTTTGGGATTACCTAAAACTCAAAAAGGAAATGATTCCATTTATGTTGTGGTAGATAGATTTTCTAAAATGGCACATTTCATTGCATGGAAAAAGACTAGTGATGCAACACATATTGCTAATCTATTTTTTTCAAAAATTGTAAGTTTACATGGATTGCTTATAAGTATTGTGTCTGATAGGGATACAAAATTTGTTGGGCATTTATGGAGAAATGTTTGGAAAAGACTAGGTACAAACCTTAGTTTCAACTCAGCATTTCTCCCTCAAATAGATGGAAGAACAAACTATACATTGGGAAGAACAAATGTCTAGAATAGTCAAGATGGAAGTGTAAGTTGTTCTAGAGAAAAGAGTAACTAAAAGAACGAGAGGACAGGTTTATTTTATGTATCTAGTCAAATGGAGGGGACAACTGATAGAGGATGCCAATTGGTTGACATTAGCAAAGTTGCAGAAGTATGGAGTAAACCCTGAAATTCTGCCCGATGATCCTTTTCTTCGTAGGGATTCTAATGCAGGAGCATTCGGACTTAGCCAGGAATGTGATTGCATGTTCACATGATGTGGCTAACATGAGATGAATTTCATTGACCTGAGTGGTCAAAATCAGTTCTAGTAAAGAGGGTTGAACCTCTCGAATTGATCTTTATTTCAATTATTTTAACAATTAAATCATTGTATTATTTTTAGAATAGGAGATAAGTGTTAGGATAGGTGTGTATGAGAGCTTGAGAATCGGGATTTAATAGTTGATCTCATAAAAATAGATACTGAATTTTCAATAGAGATTGGATAAGATTTGATCCATAAAAGAAAAGAGAATGGAAAAGGAGAGAGAGAAGTGAGAAATTGAGAGAGAGAGATAGGATTTGAGAGAGAAATAGAGGTCAAACAAATTGTTGTAATCAAGCTGAGAGGGCCAAAACTCTGTAATTTCTATTTTAGTAAATAAATTTATTAAGTGTGGTGTGGTGTATTATTCCTGGTGTGAAATTCTCTTGAATCTACGAATCGGCATTCTGGACCCTAATTGGGTATTATTTCCATTTATGTGTTTTATTGTTAATCACTGTCAATTAGTGTTAGAGCTCTATTTCAAGATTTAGCTAAACCTTTATTAAATCATGGTTCTTAAAGTTATGTATTGAGCATGTGACCAGAATTAAAAAGCAGTATGTCGTATATCACATGGAAAGTGAATGGTAAATGGTATTTTCGCAAATTGTGCGATTAACCTAAGTTGGTGACACCTAGCATGGAAAACCACTTTTCTTGTTTGTTCTCAACCTAATATCGGTCGTGCAAGAATTCACTCGACATTGTGCGATAAGAGTTGGATTGAATGAGACAAATCGACGGAGGAGATCATCTCGACTAGTTGGCACGTGATACGACATGATAGTCATTAGATCTGAAGAAGCCAAATTAATGGTGGATATTGAAGCACTCACGAAGTAAGAAGTCAAAGTGTGACTGGCAGTGATTGGTTAGCTTAGTAGGACCCTCAGCAGGAAATGCACGTACATAATCTTCTTAGCGCACAGCTGCTTAGCTTTTAAGTGAACCATTAGTCTAATTCTAGACTACCACATAAATTTTGGTAACCATCTACATCAGAAGGTAAAAATTGAATTTGTGTGAAATGAGTTTGCAAAACCAAGCTTAATGAGAAAAGGATAAGTCAAAATATAAAAGGCTATATTTCCATAAAGAGGTTTGAAGCAACAACCTAAAGTGAATTATGGTAGGATCTGTGTATATGTTGCAATTTAATATAAAATTATAGCTATCTTAACCATAATAGCTAAAAGAAAGTTTGGAGTTTATGAAATGGATGAAATTCATCATTATTTGATTGTATTTTACAACATGAAGTCTATGTGGAGGAGAAACTAGGATATGTGGTAAAAGGACATGAATATAAATTCCATAGATTTAAGAAGATTCTTGATGGACTTAAGTAATCTCCTAGAGGTTGGCATGATATGACTGACTCCTACTTGTTTAGTAATGGATTTGTAAGAAGTATTAATGATCCAACATTGCATATAAAAGGATGATAAACAAGGAATATATTGATGGTTTGCTTAGATGTTAATGATATGATCTTCATGGGAAATTTTTGATATCATTTTCATGGGAAAATTGTTTATAGATAAGTATAAATTACCCATAATGAAGGAATCTAAAATTATCATTTTTGGGTCAATGATATGTTTCCATAGTATTAAAGTCATTCAGTAAAATCCATGAATTTTTCACTTCAAGTGGATTATGCTATGGATATATCAAACAGGTCCATTAGGATAATGAACTATGAAGCAACACCAATTCCAATTGCAATAGGGAAAAATCATAATGAAGAGGATATGGGATCAAATGCACATCCATTAGGATAATGGGCTATCAAGCAACACCAATTCCAATTGGGACAAATCATACTCAAGAGGATATGGGATCAAATGCATATCTGACTATATTCAAGAGATTGTTTCACAACTTCATGTACGTCATTACCATCAGCTAAATAATTATTGATGCCATCAATTTGATTTCTAAAGTCACTAATTGCACAAAATAACCACATTGGAAGATATATATTATTGGAACAATAACAAAATGCATATTACATTATGGAAATAGTAAATATTTCCTGAATTGATATACAATAATTCATTTTACACAAATTCCTTATCGCACATGTTGAGCATGTAACATCCACAAGAAATTGTCAATCAATTTGGTTGCCTTATAGTACTGGGCGATCTTCAATTAGGAGAAGAAGGACCACACCTACGATATTGTGACAACAACATCAACATAGTAATGTCAAATAGCCATGTCATCCATCAAAATAATGAGAATATTAATAATATGTATCACTTTGTTAGAGAAGATGCAAATGATGGGTTAAATCTACATAGTAATGTCAAATAGCCATGTCATCCATCAAAATAATGAGAATATTAATAATATGTATCACTTTGTTAGAGATGATGCGAATGATGGGTAAATCTACCTGGAATTTTAAAAGTCAAACAACCAATTAACAAATCCATTAGTAAGATATGTGTGTGACCCTTATAGATAGAAATTGGTTGTTGTAAAAGATGAAGTATTAATATTCATATTAAGTGATATGTTAGGATATTAACTGAAAGCTCCCTTATTTCAACCCCATGTGGATTGATAAGCCGGCGTTGAGTTTTTTTTGTAAACAAATTGGGCGGATGAGATTAAATATGGATGAATATCCTCAGAATATTCTTTGTCTTAGAAGCATACCTACGACTGTAGAGCGAGGGAGCATGAATCGACATGAGAAAAATAAACTATTTTGATTAATAATATTTTTGGTTTTTTGAAAAGTCTGATTACATCCATTTGAAGCGTTGTGACAGTGCGGTGAGTTATTGTTTTATCCCATTTTTTAAATTGAATTTCCGTTGGGCCGATTCAGCAATCCGTTTGCCGAATGTCTGCAAAGTGTTACAATTTTATTTTAATTGAATTTCAATGGGATGGATCTAGCAATATGTTTGCCAAAAGTCTACAAAATGTTTCAACTTTAATTGGCGTTACAATTTTACTAGCTGCTTGTCATTAAATTCTGCTTCCCTATCCTCCCCTTTGAAATCTCTATTGGTTGTTGTATTGCCAGTGATTAATTGAATTGCTAATTGATGGTTGCATCGATTGATAGATGCACATGAAATTGCTTTAGTGCTAGTGATTAATTGAATTGTTGATTAATTACTGGATCGATTGATAGATGTGCATGACAAGCCAGACTGCAGAATCTAAGGAAGAAATTGATATTGGTGCAGGCCTACCTTTTCAATCCATCATAAAACTTTCCATCATCAATTTTTAGTATGAAGGTTTGTGCTTCATCCATGCTGTAATCAACCTACTGCATTTCATGATTGCTCGACCACCGCATCTACTTCAATTTGTTGAAATCCATGTTCTCTTTACTCATACATTTCCATAAAATAGGAATAGATATCAACTTTGTATGTGCTTCATCAGAGGCCATTACGAAGGGTACCTCTCAGAAACCTAGACACAAGAATCCGGGGTGTTTACCATGTTGTACCTCTGAGATACTAGTAGGTCAGCTACCAACGCCAAAGCATCTCAAATAATTGTTTTGGGGTTTTTGATTTTAGTTTCGGAAGAGTAATGAATAAAGACAGATGTAGAATTGAAATACTTAATCCTTTGGGTTATATTAATATCTCAACAAAGGGCTGTTATAAATCTTTACATAGTGATATGGATAAAAAATAGTGGTGTGAAGAAAATAGAAAATAATATGATTATCACAGTTTCCAGGCTATAAAAATAAAACAATCATAAGTGTGAAAACCTTATGAACTATGTTCCAAAGATTCAAGGCTATATACTTAAGCTTACAAAAGATGTTGATAATTTATTGATTAGAGGGGATTAGCTAAACAGACAGTTCATTAATCCATTCTCTTAATAGATGATCACTTCAGGAGCTTATATGAATAGATTGAGACACAATTATTCCTACCTAGATATCTCTATAAGTCATAAGCATATGAAGAAAAATATAATGATTGATAACTAGAAGAACTTACAGAATAACACACGCGGTGTAAAACCAAATTCAGAATCCGTCGCTTTGTATTAAGGTTCCAAAAAGATTGATTACATCAAGTTTCTACAAAAGCTTCCTTCAAAGGTGCAACGAGGTTCAAAGTAGAATGAACAGTCACTACTTAAGAAGCCATGAACAATGAATCTTGAACTTCGAATCCATCTTAACTCGAGAAGAGAGTTATTTATACAATAATGGAGCTAAGGAAATATCCTAAAATCGATTAATATTTATTGTACGAAAGGAAATATCTTCATGCAAGAAGATAGGGGTAGCTATTGAACTGCTTCTTGCTGTCCCTTTTACCAGGTTGTGCTAGCTTTGTTGTTTGATATTTTGCCCCTTTAAGCTGCTTGATTGTTTGTATCCTTTACGTTGGTTAATTCCTTCATTTGATCTTTCATCTGATACTCTTTAAACTCTGTGAATATCCTTTGACCCTGTTGAGTAGCCTTTACCGTGTTCTTTTACCTTTACTGTGCATTTCAGGTTTTTACTGTGCTTTTCAAAAATAAATACTTTTAGATTTTATGTCACATGGTAAGGTAATTTGATATGATCTTCATATTTTTCTTCTAACTGTATGCAAGCATTTTTCTTTGTAAGCCTGGAACATAAGTTTTTACCTGCAAAACATAGAAATTGTTAAGCAAAACATAGGTGGCAGAGAAGGTCTTCAATGGCTTTATTGAGCTTGAAAGGATATTGGAAGAAGTCCAAGGCAAATCAAAAGGTAAAATAATGGCTTTATTTTTCGTAGAGGCTTATGGAGGGTTTACTTTGAAAACAGGCAAAACAAAGCAAAATGGTGATTTTTTGGTTTAATGGAAAAAAAGTCAACTTTACGAATTATGGTGCAAAGTGAACAAGGGCCGTTTTTTGGTTATGCGGGAGGTGGTTTTGGTTTTCATAGCACTGCTTTATGAGGTGCAGGTGGTTTTGGGATGGGTCACCCGAAATAATCTAAGCCTGATACATAGCAAGGGGAGGTCAGGGGAATACTGCTTTTTGGGTTGGTAATGCTCATATATAGAGCTAACCCAAAATTGTTGAGGGTTAATAGATTTGAATGGATTTGATTGAATGGTGGTGAAGCGAAAGAGCAGCGCAGAGGGAAAATGAAAGAGCAATGGATGGGCCTAGTAGTTAATCATGGTGGTATGGCGTTTATTATGGTTAAAAACCGAGATTAGCAAGGTTTTATGTTTAAACCATAAAAACATTTTAACAAAGAAATCCTTCGCAAAAGCGATATGGTGGAATTCAAATAATATGAATGCGGGTGGATAAATGGCATTGGGTTTGGGATCATCACATATTGCAATCAAGGTTTAATGAAAGAAGGCCCATCGCAAAGGAATGCGATAAGGGCCGGACGCGATATGGAAATAAATCATGGCTAATAATGCGATTGGGTGCGGGTTTCCATCGCAATCAAAGATCGCAATGGAAAACAATAATGCTTTAGCCGTGACTTGCGATGGAGGCAGATGCGATATGGCAATGAAATATAATATATATTTGGGTCGGGTCTGTGTCCATCGCACATCGCATATCGCAATCGAAGGAGAACGAATGCATGTTGAAAGTTTCTGATCCGCCAATATTGCGATATGTTAATGAAAATACATAGTTTTATAATAAAACTTAAGGTTTCGGGTTATTTAAGGGGTTTAATACTATAGGTTAGTGATAATATGAAATATAAGCAGAAAGGGGAAATATAGGTGGAAAAGGGAAATACACTAAATATAATGCTTTTATGAGTTATTTTCTTTCCACTTATATACATCAATACTTGGGCTAAACATCATTTTGTGGGTTTTTTAGGTTGAAAGGGATTTTACATGGGGTTTTCACTTTTCCTAGGTAAAAAATATTTTAACCTTAGGAAAATAGGTTATTGTGGAAAATGAATGAATATGAACTCTATGAAGGTGGGAAGGGGAAATTAGTGAATATAGGAATAAATGGGGATGAATGGGAAGTTAATTAATTGATCTTGTAGACATTCATTTGCTTTATGTAATTGTATCAAAGACATAGAAACATATGGTAAAACATGATAACGTACCTTTTGTCCAATGAATAATCAAACTTCTGCAACTTCCTTCTACTTACCCTTTGCTTATCCTATCATTTTTTCTTCACTTAATGGGTGCATTTAATCTAGCAAACCCTTTTCCTTTATTTTTATTTTACGAAAAAAACTACCTAATTCTAACCTTATAACATCTAAGGGCTCAGATTAAACTGATGAGCACCTTATTATTCTCTAGCTAATCACTGAGCTACCAAGATTAAACAGTTTGGTCAGATCTTTATTCTCTAACTATAACATCAAATTTAAAGCTTGAAGTAGTCGAGATTAAAATATTTGACTATCGTGGGTTGTGGCAGTTATGACAAGCTGCACACAACCATTATTTTGTAGAAACAATAGTAGTGGCATTTAGACTTGCTCACTTTCAAAGTTTAATTGTTTTCTTTTATTTCTAACCTAACATTTTATTTGATATGGACATCATAATCAAATTTTTTTTAAAAACATTTTATTCACTATTGTTATGTCCATATCCTAACTTAACATTTTTTCAAAATATTTATTATTCTCACTATTTTATTCTATCTTATCAAAACCAAAAACTACTACAACATTGGCTCCAACTGGGGACTACTTTCTCCTGTAGAATGTAGAGAACCTGTAGATCCATGTGCCTTCTCCTTGGGCTATGGAGTCCTTGCTGTAAAGAAAATCACACTGACATCTTGAAAGATAAAAGAAAAGC
Source organism: Pinus taeda (assembly GCA_000404065.3). Classification (NCBI taxonomy): domain Eukaryota; kingdom Viridiplantae; phylum Streptophyta; class Pinopsida; order Pinales; family Pinaceae; genus Pinus; species Pinus taeda. The sequence goes on from APFE030988624.1 coordinate 18,367, forward strand.
AGAGGATTTACAATGAAAACTATTTCAACTTCTTAGTACTGAACGTAATGTTTGAGAAACCATCCATTTACAGGATAAGTGTAATATAGCCCCTCAAGGTTCTGCAACACAAAAGTTTTGTTACCTTTTACTTTAGAAATCGCTAAAGGTCCGAAGCATAGATTGTCAAATTTACCATGCTTTCCTTTCTCTTCTCTCCTAGCATCCCATCTTAGAACTAGATCACCTTCATGAAAGTCCCTTTCCCTGGCTCTCCTATCAAATGGGGCCTTCATCTTATTCTGATATTTATTGAATTTGTATTGAACTTCATCTCTTTTTTCATTAAGTTCAATAATCTGATTTATTCTTCTTGAAAAATCATCAAGTTCATCTGTTGAATCCTATAGGAATTTTAAAAGAGGGAAAGCCAAATTGGTAGGGAAGACTACATCTTTCCCATAGACTAATTGAAATGGAGATTTTCCATTTGATCTCTTTGGAGTAATTATGTTTTCCCATACTGCATAAATCAAATGTGAATCCCAGCACTTCTTATGATCAGCTAGAGTCTTTTTTATTACCTTTACTAGACTTTTGTTTGATGACTCTGCAAGGCCATTACCTTGAGGGTAGTATGGAGTTGAATGATGTAACAAAATTTGATATTTCTGGAAAAAGTCAATCATTTTGACACTAGAAAAAGTTGTTGCACTATCAGTGACAATTTGAATTGGGCAACCAAATCTAGATAAGATATTCTCCTCAATAAACTTAATTACTACTGAATCATTAGCATTCATGAATGGAATTGCTTCCACCCATTTAGTAAAGTAGTTTGCTGTAGTGAGGATCCATCTATGCTCATTTCCTGAAGTGGGGTGAATCTCTCCAACAAAATCTAATCCCCATTGAGAAGAAGGTGCTGAAACTATTGATGGAACAAGTGGAAGAGCTGCCTATTTTTGTTTACCAACAAACATTTGACAAGGAAAATAACCTTTGAGCTTTTCCCCTACTTGTAAGAATAGTGTGGGCCAATAAAATCCTCCCCTCAGAATCTTATATGTTGTTTCTCTCCAAGCATAATGTCCCCCACAAAATTTTGTATGAAATTGATCAATGATTCCTTCAGTTTTGGATTTTGTTAAACATAATAACAAAACATTCAGTGGATCTTTCCAATATAAATTTGCATTTATAATGTAGTACTAGACTAATTTTAACTTAAGGGTTTTGCACTAGGTTTTGGAGAATGATGCTGGACACTCAAAATGGATCAAGAAATTTACAATATCTTGATACTATTTTGACAACAAGAATTTTTCATCAATGTGTATAGTACTGATTTTCTCTGAAGGTAAAGGTTCTTGTGGATTCTCCACTTTAGGATGACGGGAAGGTTCTTGTGGATTTTCCCCTTCTGCAAGGATAGAAGGTTCGTGTGTATTCTTGCCTTGTGAAAGGATAAAAGGTTCTTTTGTATTCTTCCCTTGTATTTCTAAAACAAAATTGATTCCAAGTACTTTGCAGTTGGATTCAGCTAGAAGCTTGGCTAATCCTTGACCTTTTACTAGCTTGGTAGTCTTAAGAGTTAAATCAAAACTCTAGAATTTGAGTGATCCATCTACCTCTTTTCCCATCAGTGTCTGGTTGGGTTAGGATAATTTTCACAGCACTATTAGGGACATAAGTAGTAACAGGTGAATGTAAGACATACATTCTAAATGATTTTAGGGCTTGAATGAGGGCATATGCTTGCTTCTCAATGATGTCGTACTTAAGCTCAACATCTCTCATAAACTTGGTGAAAAAGGCTATGGGTTGGTCATGGGAATCTTCATTTTTTTGTAATAGGGCAACAACAAGGGTTGTTTTAGAGGCAAAAGAGAAAATACTAAATGGCTTAGCACAATCAGGGCTAGCTAAGGTGGGAGCTTCAGAGATAGCCCTTTTTATTTGTTCAAATGCATGCGTAGAAGAGGCAGTCCATTTGACTTCATGCTCCTTTCGGAGCATGTCAGTTATATCTTTCACAATCTTTACATACTTTTGGAAAAAACCTCCTTAGAAAATTAATCTTGCCTAGAAAAGCTTGAATCTCCTTCTTTTTCTAGGCAAGGTCAATGTTTCAATGGCAGATACTCGCTTGGGGTCAATTACTACTCCCTCCTTTGAAATTATATGGCCCAAAAGTTTTTATTCTTTAACAACAAAAGAGAACTTCTTAGGGTTCAATGATATTCCAAATTTTCTACACCTGTCAAAAACCTTCATCAAGTGCTTTAGATGTTTCTAATTAGATTTAGAAAAAACAGTTATGTCATCAAGATAAATAACCACAAATTTATTTACCATACCCATAAAAGCTATGTCCATAGCTCTCTGAAATGTTTCTCCAGCATTGGTTAAGCCAAATGGAATCCTAGCATACATGAATGTACCCTAGGGTGTAGTAAAGGTTGTCTTCTCTCTGTCTGTTGTATCAACATTCACCTAATTGTAACCTGAAAAACCATCAAGCATAGAAAGTCTTTGTGCTTCTGAAACCATTTGAAGTAATTGATGCATTTTCGACAAAGGACAATTATATTTTAATGATGCCTTGTTCAAATTTCTAAAATCCACACAGAGTCTTATTTCTCCATTTTTCTTTCTAACAGGAACTAGATTTGCAACCCAATTAGAATATCTAAGAGGGAGGATGGTCTGAGAATCTAGAATTTTCTTCATCTCCCTTTCTATAGTTGGTAGAAGGGCTGGATGTATCCTTCTAAGTTTTTTTTGATAAGGTTTTGCTTATGGCTTCAAAGGAGCCTTATGTTGTATTAATGAAGTATCATAGGTCTTTAGATCAGCATAAGTCCAAGCAAAAACATTCTTATAATTTTGCAGTAACTTAAGATATTGAGCTTTGATCTCAGAGTCTAGAAGTGCACATATTTTGATGTTTTTGATATCTTCATTAGTTCCAATGTTAATCTCTTCTATGTCATCTTCTGAAGAAATTGAGTGAGGGTTTCTGAGGACATCATTTTGATCAAACAATTTTTCTAATTGAATAAGTCCTTTTGGAATAAAATTATTAGATAATTGAATAATGTCATGATCAACAATTTGGGTTTTAAAATCTGAAGTATCATTCCCATCTGTATTTTCATTTATTTCAGTTCTATCTTCATCAATTTGTAGAAATGAAAAATAATCTATTATCCACATAAATGATTTCAAATGTTCATCATCTTCGAATATTTTCCAATGTTTCAGATTATCTGGGATGGATGGCCTATTTTTGACTTGTATCTGATAGAGTACATCAGTATGGTCATGAATTTTAAAAAAGCAAGCAGAGATAGCTAAGGCATCTACATGAATATTCTCATCTTTGGGAATATGAGTCAATTGAAAGCATCAAAGAAGTTTTCAACTGAATCCCATACTTCATTTCGGTAGGACCTAAGTCTAGGGTGATTGGTCTGGCAAGTGTTTATTACTTGCTTAGCAATAAGTTCTGAATCAGTAAAAACACTTAAGTTTTGAACTTTTAAGGTTTTGGCTAATTGCAAACTTCATATTCAACCACATTATTTGTAACTTCAAAGTCTAATTTACATGATTGGGTTATATTTTCTTTTTCAGGTGAAATTAAAACTGCTCTAGCTCCTGCCCTGTCTTTCGTGCAAGAGCCATCAAAGAATAGTTTCCAAATATTAGTTTGGTTTGGTTCAGGACTTTCAACTACCTCTTCAATTTTGACTTGAGTTTTATGTTGGTTTGAAATGTGTTGAAAACAACTAAAGTCTTGATCTATTCCATAAATTGGATGGTTCCTTGGCTGGTCAGTTTTGCAAATAGTATGTATAAATCTTACCTCTCTACATAATCTTAATTTCTCTCCTCCATAAATAGGAATAGTAGCATATGACATATCCATCCGTAGAGTTCCCCCTAATTTGGCACAGCAAGACCTGGAAAGGAGCATCCCAAATTTGGGAGGGATATCTGTGACAACAATATCAAGTACTACACTTTTCATTGGAATTTGGGCAAGGGTAACCACTAGATCCTTGATCAATCCCAAACAGGACACCCTTTTAGAATCTAAGGTGTACAGGGCATGGTACAATTTAGTTACGTCGAGTTTCAAATGGTCCATGGTAGATCTTGGCATAAGGTTGTGTGATGCTCTTGAATTAAGCATACAATTATACAACATGAAATCAATTTTTTTAAGAGTTACATAGAAACGAGGCACTATCTCATCTATCATGCATAACTAGGGCCAAAAACTATTGGTGGTTTTTCATATTGCAAACTTATGAAATCACCTTCAGCATCAACCAAGGTATTTTGTATCCATTTTGTGACTTGGCTTTTGTAACCCTGGTTTTTAGAAAGTTCTAACAGTGGAACTGGGATCATAACCCTCTCTAATTCCTTTTCAACATTTAATGTAGTCAAAATGTTTTTACCAGTTTGGGTAGTATAAATTGACTGATCTAAGGGCTGAATAAGAGTTGTTTAAGCTTCAGAAGTTTTGGTACGTGGTTCAATTATTGGAGTTTCCTTTGGGGGTCTCCCAAGACCAGGCCTAGGCCTAAGATCATATCTCTTGTTTAACTTTGTAATTAAAAATTTAGAGAAAGCATGATATTTAGAGACCTGTGAAGCTTCCTGTTCTTCTCGAACCTGATTTTGTTGTGAGAGAGGAATGATGGTAATTTGATTGGAAGAATAATCCATAATATTAATATCTTCAGTAATTGTCATAGTATTATCATCAGGTTGTTGGTGATCTATCAATAGAGGAGTATGAACCTGTTGATCGTTGCTAGGTCTCCGAACAATCTGTAGTGGTGGATTTCTTTTATACTGATCTTGATTTTGGTTTCGAGGTCTAGTAACTATTTGTTGTATTTTCCTAGGTTGGATCTCAATCTTCGAAATCCTATTTGATAGGTTTCTAAGAAAAGATGTTATTTCATCTATTTTTGAATCTTTTGATTTATTCTTCGAGTAACTAAAGGCTTCTTAAACAAATTTGAGTTTTCTTTGGGCCTTTTCTTCCTTATGTTTTAAAGAAGTTGAGGCTGCCCTATTTTCTTCTACTTCTATAGCATTTGTTTGCATATCTTCAAGAGTTCTTGAAGTTCTCTCTCTTAGCATAATTGTAAAGTCATCATCAAAAGCTTTAGAAAATCTAGACTTAGCTCTTGCTACAGAGGGCTTACAATCAACAGGCATTTTGTGATAGAGTTTATTGAATCTTTTGATAAAATCCGATATTGGTTCACCAAAGATCCTTTTAAGCTCTTCAAATTCTGTGAGGAAGTAAAAAGGATCATTTTTCACACCCCACTAATTTTTAAATATGGTTGTAAGCTCTTCCCAATTTCTAATCGAAGGTCCTGGTAACTGACTAAACCAAATCCTCACATTTCCTTCAAGTGACTATACAAAAAATCTCATATAAACATTTTCTTGTTCAATATTCATTTTGTCTACAAAGTCAAGAAAAGCTTGAAGATGGTCCTTAGCTGAGGGACTAGTTTCTCCATTGTACTTGGGAAGGTATTTTAAGTATCCAGATGGGAATGCATCAAGGTTATTAGGTAAGACTAAGGTAGCATATCTAGCCTATACAATAGGTCGAAAAGCCATGACAGCAGGAGGTGTATGAGGTTGTCCACGTGGAGTATGAGGTGTTTGTGTGGATGTAGAGGATGAAGAAGAAGTAGAGGAAGAAAATGGTGATTCAGAGGTTGATGAACTAGTTTGAAGTAAAGGAGGACATCTCCTGAAAGACTTCAAAGGAGTCTTAAGAACTAACTTTGGGACCTGTAAAAGAATACCTTATTTTGTTTCAAAGAAAGGATTGGAATATATAAAGAAGGTCTCCTCAGGTTGTTTTGAATAAGAAGCTTCAGGTCGGTTAAAAATGGAAGGAAAATGATAGATGGTGGAGTAATCAGGATCAGATGGGATATTACTATAGGGGTCAAACGATTCTAATTCTTCATACTGTAGCACTGAAGAGGAAGAAGAAGATGGTTGGTGTTGCCTTTTAGAACTAGCTTTTCTCAAAAGCCTTTCAGGATCTGATAGAGGACTAACTATGTCAGCTTTTGAATGAGATCTGGTACGTTTAAAAGGTGCCAGCTTGGGAGTGTGGAGTCACCTCGGTGAATGATTTTAACCTTTCTAAATCCTTTAATCACCTTAAATAAAAAGAATGAATGAATATCATTGTTCCAAGGGAAACTTGAAGGAAATTTGAATCCCCTGCAACGACGCCAGTCTGATATTGTACCTCTGAGATAGTAGCAGGTCAGCGACCAATGCCAGAGCATCTAAAATAATTGTCTTGGGGTTTTTTATTTTAGTTTTGGAAGACTAATGTATGAAGATAGATGTAGAATTGAAATACCTAATCCTTTGGGTTATATTAATATGTCAACAAAGGGCTTCTATAAAGATTTTCACAGTGATATAGATAAAAAATAGTGGTGAGAAGAAGACAAAAAATAATATGATTATCACAGTTTCCACACTGTAAAACAGAACAATCATAAGTGTGAAAACCTTTTGAACTACATTCCAAATATTCAAGCCAGTATAATTAAGCTTACAAAAGATGTTGATGATTTATTGATTAGAGGGGATTAGCTAAACAAACAGTTCATTAATCCATTCTCTTAATAGATGATCACTTCAGGAGCTTATAGGAATAGATTGAGACACAATTTTTCCTACCTAGATATCTCTATAAGTCATATGCATATGAAGGAAAACATAATGATTGATAACTGGACGAACTTACAGGATAACACAAACTATGTAAAACCCAAATCAGAATTCTCTGCTTTGTATTAAGGTTCCAAAAAGACTAAGTACATCAAGCGTCTACAAAAGCTTCCTTCAAAGTTGCAACCAAGTTCAAAGTAGAATGAACAATCACTACTTAACAAGCCATGAAAAATGAATCATTTCGAACCCATAATAACTCGAGAAGAGAGTTATTTATACAATAATGAAACTAGGGAAATATCCTAAAACTGATTAAGATGTATTCTAGGAAAGGAAAGATCTTCATGCAAGAAGATAGGGGTAGCTATTGAACTGCTTCTTGTTGTCCCTTTTATTCAGGTTGTACTGGCTTTGTTGTTTGATATTTTTCCCCTTTAAGCTTCTTGATTGTTTGTATCATTTATGCTGGTTAATTTCTTCATTTGATCTTTCATCTGATACTATTTAAACTCTTTGAATATCCTTTGACCCTGTTGAGTAGCCTTTACTGTGTTCTTTTACCTTTACTGTGCATTTTAGGTTTTTGCTGTGTTTTTCAACAATAAATACTTTTAGATTTTATGTCACATGGTAAAGTAATTTGATATTATCTTAATAGTTGTCTTCTAACTGTATGCATGTTTTTTTCTTTGGAAGCCTAAACAGAAGTTTTTACCTACAAAACACATAAATTGTTAAGCAAAACATAAGTGGCAGAGAAGGTCTTCAATGGCTTTATTGAGCTTGAAAGGATTTTGGAAGGAGTCCAGGGCGTATGGGAAGGAAAAACAAAGGCTTTATTGGTCGCAGAGGCTTATGGAGGGTTTATTGTGAAAACAGGCGAAACAAAGCAAAATGGTGGTTTTTTGGTTTAAACAGAAAAACAATCTACTTTACGAATTATGATGCAAAGTGAACAGTGGTCATTATGTTGTTATGCGGGAAGTGCTTTTGGTTTTCATCACACCATTTTATGAGGCATGAGCGATTTTGAGATGGGTCACCCAAAATAATATGAGCCTGACATGTAGCAAGGGGAGGTTAGGGAAATATTGCTTTTCGAGCGGGTAATCCTCGGATAGAGAACCAACCCGAAATTGCTGAGGGTCAATAGATTTGAATGGATTTGATCGAATGGTGGTGAAGCAAAAGAGCAACATGGAGGGAAAAGGAAAGAGAAATGAACGGGCCCAGCAGATAATCATGGCAGTATGGGCTTTATTATGGCTAAAAACTGAGATTAGCGAGGTTTTATGTTTAAACCATAAAAACATTTTAAGAAAGAAATCCTTCGCAAAAAAAATATGGCGGATTTGAAATAATATAAATGCAGGCGATAAATTGCATTGAGTCCAGGCTCATCGCATATCGCAATCAGGGTTTAGCGGAGGAAGGCCCATCGCAAAGGAATGCGATAAGGGTCGAACGCGATATGCAAAATAAATCATGGCTAATAATGCGATCAGGTCTAGGTTCCCATCGCAATCAAAGATTGCAACGATGGAGAATAATGCTTTATCTAGGACTTGCAATGCAAGCGGATGCAATATGGCAATAAAATATAATATATATTTAGGTCGGGTCAGGGTCCATCGCGCATCGCATATGACAATCGGGGGAGAATGGATGCACGTTGAAAGTTTGTGATCCGCCAATATTGCGATATGTTAATGAAAAGACATAGTTTTATAATAAAATTTAAGGTTTCGGGCTATTTAATAAAGGGAGTTAATATATACGGGAAAAGGAGACTTTTATGGCTTTAATACTATAGGTTAGTGTTAATATGAAATATGAGTGGAAAGGGGGAATATAGGCAGAAAAGGAAAATACATTAAGTATAATGCTTTTATGAGTTCTTTTCTTTTCACATATATACATCAATACTTAGGCTAAACATCATTTTGTGGGTTTTTTGGGTCAAAAGGGATTTTACATGGGGTTTTCACTTTTCCTAGGTAAAAAGTTTTTAACCTTAGGAAAAGGGAGTTTTATGGAAAATGAATGAATATGAACTATATGAAGGTGGGAAGGGGAAATTAGAGAACATAGGGATGAATGGGTATGAATGGGAAGTTAATTAATTGATCCTGTAGACCTTCATTTGCTTTGTGTAATTAAATCATGGACATAGAAACATATGGTAAAACATGATAATGTACATTTTTTCCAATGAATCATCAAACTTCTGCAACCTTCTTCTGCTTACCTTTTGCTTTTCCTATCATTTTTTCTTCACTTAATGTGTGCATTTAAGTTAGAAAACCCTTTTCCTTTATTTTTATTTTACAAAAGAAAACTATCTAATTCTAACTTTATGACATCCAAGGGCTCAGATTAAACTGATGAGCACCTTATTATTCTCTACCTTACTATTGATCTACCAAGATTAAACAATTTGACCAGATCCTTATTCTCTAATGATAACATCAAATTTTAAACATGAAGTAGTGAAGATTAAACAAATTGACTAGATCATTATTCTCTAACGATAACATCAAATTTTAAACATGAAGCAGTGAAGATTAAACTATTTGAATGTCACGGGTTGTGGCATTTATGACAAGTTGCACACAACCATTATTTTGTAGAAACAATAGTAGTGGCATTTAGACTTACTTTCAGAGTTTGTTTTGTTTTCTTTCTAACCTAACATTTTTTTGCCTTTATTTTTTAGGACATATAACCTAACATTTTCTTTGATATGGACATCACCAACAAGATTTTTTTCAAAAATATTTTATTCACTATTATTATGTCCATATCCTAACTTAACATCTTTTAGAAATATTTTTTTTATTTTTTGACTATTTTATTCTATCTTATCAAAACCGAAAAACATTACAACATACGAGATATGATATAATGCACATTATCAAAGTTAAACTGCAGAAACACTTCCTGCAGATGTAATGAAGTCAAGTTCATGCCTGGGACTTCTAGGACTGGAATCAGTGTTTCGAGGATTGGGTTTTCCATTTGATTTATATTCTGCCCTCCTGAATTCCTTTTGGCTGGAACCATGGCCACGAGCTTCCTCTTAGGCTTCGAGAGCTCTCCATCGACAGTGAATAAATTGTCTCCAAACATGTCACATAGGCAGAATTGAAATAACAACCCTTGGGGAAACTAGGGAACTCTATTTTCAGAATGTACTCTAAATTTTGCAGGCTGCGCGTTGCATTTTCGAACAGAGAATTGCTTCCCCATGGGCCTTTGAATCTGAATGTTCCCTTATTTTGGCTCAGTATGCCTGTCGCCCACTCGTATCTGTTTCTCATATTCCACAACAACAACGACAACATGTCAAACACAAAGCAATTCACCGAATCTCCCTTGTTTTTCCTCAACTGCGCGCAATACCACGATATGTAACGAAAACCATGATATGTAACGAAAGGTCCCATCAAACACATTATCTTAGCAACAAATAAATCTTATGATATCGGGTTTTAATTGATAAATCTTATGCTATTGGGCTTTAATTGAGCAGCGGTTGTATATACCCATCTTTAAATTTTGCAAAAAACAAAATCAAATAGTAGACATATACAATCGTCTCTAAATACAACTCAATACAAATAGTGAATAAAATTTATTTGTTGCCCATTATCTCCATCTCTACGCTCCTTGGAGTATAGATTGTCGATCGGTAATAATTTCACTTCATCTCACAATTATTATTATTCCCAAGCAATTTAATGCATAAATACTGAGTCCAAGAAAATACTAAATCCAAGCAATCCCTTTTAGGCTTTTGCAATACAATTGGCGACACAATAGTATTTTGCAGACACAATTAAAGTAGTTATGAGTATTTTTTATTTTTTAAATTAATTTTTAAATTTATTTATTTAATATTAATTTACCATTGGCAAAACGGGCGGTGTCCCCATTGATTCGGAAAACGTGGTTCCTTCCAGCAGTAGCATTGAATATTAAAATGTTTTTGGAGTCTAACCATCAGCTACACTAGCATGAACTTTAACGCTAAATATTAATTTTTTAAATTATAGTTTTTATACAATTACAAAAGCTACTAATAAATGTAATCGATCATTCATTTTACCTCATTTTTAGGAAATATTAATGGGACAGAAGTTATTCTAAACTAATTAATAATTTTCTCGATTGTATTTAAAACATTGTACACCGTCACTTTCGTGAGAATCGAATGGCATTGAAATAACATTGATGGAGAGAACTCATTCATTCCAAACATTATATATTTGACTAAAAGTAGATTTCAAAATTGTATTATCAAATAAGCAAATTATATATATGCGCGTAATGTTGGTTAAAGAATGAACATGGAACCGATGAGAAGTAGAATTTTATCTACAATGTTTGTTAAAGAGTTGTCATGGCATGCGAAAAGTGATTAGGGTCGGAGGGGCTATATTACACTAAGAGAAGTGGTCTTTTCAAAAGCTTTCATATGATTCATTATAATTATTTTATTATATTATCTTAAAATAAATATTAATATTATATATTATTTTTTTTGGAGTGTTAATTATCACAGGTGGGGCTTGCATTTAAAAACCAGGATTTCTTGGGAGGTCCTATTTCAAATCTCCTCTAGCTCAAGTACACTTAACTATGAAGTTTTCTGACAATCAAGCCTATTTAGCCTGCTATCCCATTTGCAAAACCTTAGCAAGTATTGTGCATCATGAACCATTCAAGTAGAGTTCCATTCACTCTTTTGAATTCAATATTGAAGATTTCACAGTACATTATATTAGGTATCATTTGTAGGGATTCAACTGCGTTAAATAAATTATTCATGTTAAAATAAATATTTAATGTTTTTTTTTAAATATTGTTATGTTATTTTATTTTATAATATAAATAATTGATTTGATATTTTGAAATATTTATAATCAGAATTTCAATATACTCACTCACTATTTTATAATTTATTATAAAATTTATAATATGTAAGTGGTCAATAAATTGATTAATTTAAAAAAAAAATTAAGTTATCTTATATTTTAAATTTATTAAAAAAATTATAATAACTTTTTACTTAAATATTTTAAGTAAGTAAACATGTGAAAACAACTAAGTAACCTATTAAAAAATAAATAGATTGAAAATATTGATTAGAGTATATAACAATATTTTGAGAAGAACAACCACACTAATTAGATTTAACTAATATAAATTCTCCACCATGTTAAAAGCAAGTATTTAGAAAATTGAGGCCATGTACATGTACAAAATCTTATTGCTGAATCGTTGAAACTTAGCAAGGCATGGAGAAAGAAGGTTTTTTGTTTTTGTTTTGCTAGAGTTTCAAAATTTCTTTATGGAATTGCAATCGCTTTCGCCTATGTAATCATAAAGTTATTTTTCCTTAATCGCCCATGTACTCATAAACTTCTTTTTCATTATTTACCTTACAAAACTAAAATTATAAATAATTGACATAATACAATATTTATATAATAATAATTTATATAATATTTTATTAAATAAAATTTAATTAATATAAGAATAAGAAAAGTAATATTGGAAAATTTACACTAATAATGTAATCGACATTAGAAAATTGATAGTAGTTATGTAATCAAGATTAGAAAATTTTCACTTATTATCTAATTAATATTAGAAAATTTGTACTTATTATGTAATCAACATAGGAACTTGGAGATAAAAAAAAAATAAGGGAAAAAATTAAAGTATATATCTTATTAGCATTACAGTAACATAAGATGGTTGAATAATAATTTGGTGAAATGTGTTTTTTGTTCATTTTATCTGATATAACTATTTTTTAGACATATTATTTTTTATGAAACATATTTTAAAATGTTTAATATGACAATTAAGATGTTTTATATGAAAAATTGTTTTTGACAATTTGCCTTTGGTATATAATATGCAATGTTTGTTTTCCTTATATTAATATTCTCAAGCGTTTATAATACCAAACCCTTGGACTTATTATTTTAAGGGTTCAACCAGGGTCGAGCCTGGTCCAACATCGCATTGTGACAAAAATTGTCTCAATATGAAAATCAATCATGGCCAATAATGGTCAATATGAAAATCAACCATGGTCAATCATGGTTAAACATGGTCATCCAGGGTCCAACGTCATATTACGACAAAGATTGTCCTATTATGCATATCTACCATGGTCAACCATGGTCTCACATCACATTTTGACATATATTGTCTGAATATGAAAATCAACAACGGTCAACGATGTTTATTTAAGGGTTAATAACATTTATCTTAGGGTTTATATACATTGAGTTTGTGTTATTTCCTTAGGTTAAATATTATTCCCTTGGTTATATAATCTCGTGGGTTTATAATCCCTTCAGTTTTTGGTATTAATCCCTTGGGTTTATAATATAAGGCATGGTCAACCATGATCAATCATGGTCAACCATGGTTAATCATGGTCAACCGTCGTTAACCATGTTTTATAAAATCAATCATGCCCCAATGTCCCATTGTTACAATTATTGTCTCAATATGAAAATCAACCAGTTTCTCAATAAGGTTTATAAACCTCGGGTTTATAATGTTAATACCTTGTATTTAATATTATTCCCTTGCATTCATAATCCCTTGGCATTTTAGTATTAATCCCTTTGGGTTTATTATTCCCTTGGGTTTATATTATCAATCGCTTGTGTTTATTATTCCCTTGGGTTTATTAATCTAAGCATTCAACCATGGTCGACTATGGTACAATGTTGCATTGCGACAAAGATTGTCTCAATATGAAAATCAACCTTGGTTAACCATGAACAACGATGGTCGAATGTCCCATTGTGACAGTGATTGTCTCAATATGAAAATCAATCATCCCCAACTATGGTCAACATTATTTATTTTAGGGTTTATTATTATTCCCTTGGGTTTATTATTATTCCCTTTGGTTCATAATCCCTTGGGGTTTTAGGATAAATCTCTTGGGTTTATTGTTCCCTTGGGTCTATAATATTGATCCCCTTGGTTTATTAATATGAGGGTTCATATTCCTAGGGTTTAATATTATTCTGTTTGGTTAAATATTTTTTCCTTTGGATTTTAGTGTTAATCTTTTGAGTTTATAATATAAATAATGGTCAACCATGATAAATCATGGACAACAATGGTCCACCATGGTCAATCATGGTCAACCATGTTTAACCATGTTTTATAAAATCAATCATGGACCAACATCACATTGTGAGAATGATTGTCCCAATATGAAAATCAACCAATGTCAACCATGGTCAACCATATTTATTTTACGATTTACAATATTCATCTTGAGGTTTATATAACTTGTTTTTATAATATTAATCCCTATATTATTCCGTTCGGTTCATAATCCCTTGGGGTTTTAGTATTAATCCCTTGGGTTTATAATATCAATCCCTTACATTTATTGATCTAAGTGTTGACTTATGGTTGACCACGATACAATGTCACATTACAACAAATATTGTCTCAATTTGAAAATCAACCATGGTCAACCATGTTTATTGAAGGTTTTATCATTTTGTCTTAAGGTTTATATACATTGGGTTTATGTTATTCCCTTGGCTTTAATATTGTTCACTTGGGTTTATAATATCAATCATGGCCAACCATGGTCAATAATGGTTAACCATGGCCAATAATGGTTAAGGATGCTCAACCATGGTCAACCATTTTTTATAAAATCAATGATGGCAAACCATGGTGAACCATGGCCAACCATGGTCCACTTCGCATTGTGACAAAGATTGTCCCAATATGAAAATGAACCTTAATGAACCATAGTCCAGTGTCTCATTGTCATAAAGAATGTGTTGATATAAAAATCAATCTTGGTCAACCATGGACAACCATGGTCGAATGTCGCATTGTGACAATGATTATCTCAATATGAAAATCAATCATCGTCAACTATGGTAAACATTATTTATTTTGGGGTTTATAATATTTATTCCTTTGGGTTCATAATCTCTTGGGGTTTTAGTATAAATAATAATGAGCCCCAGTGTTGCAGCAAGGATACAACAACTCCTAGGGCAACCAAACCTACTTTATGAATTGACGATTCGTACAAACTTGGAGGTGACATTGTTATATGCACAACAGATGCAACAGTCTACTCTTGTCACTTCTCAACTTGAGTGATAGACCACTATGGTTTTTCAAGTTAGGCTTCTATTGACTAGAAGGAGGCTGACTACCGACAATGAATGTAATGCTATCTTTAATGCAAAAAATAAATGTTGCATATTTTAAGGAAATGAAAGTGTTGAACAGAAAGTGCTATGAGATGACATGAAATTACCTAGCTAATAATTAACACACATTTCTTGTAGAAGATACCTAATTTAACCTTGCATTCTATCATCTAGTTATCTGGACTAAGTAGGCATGAAAATTATCCTAACATTGCTATCACTGATGTATGCATGCACTAGATAAATATTGCATAAAAGATTCTTTTGGTTTTCAATTTATAAATGTAAATCCTAAGCTAGTAATCTGATCTTTTGCGGGGGAGGAAGGTGTCGAGAAACTGGTCCAAAATGGAACTGAGGGGTATGTAATTCAATTTGAAGGCCTACCCTAGGCTCTAATCATCATTTCTACCCAAAACAGTCTAAAACCGGCTACTACAGGGTCTCTTGTAGTTACTACAAGATTTCCTGTAGTTATTACAAGATGTCCTCGTTTACAAAAAGAAACTTATCTAAAGGTTGTAGGAAGGTAGGGAAGGTGAAAGGAAGTGTTGGGAAGATGTATGATGGTAGAATAAGGTATGGGGAATATTCACACTACCCAAGGATCAGACCAAATATTTAGGATGGTTTGATTTTCTGAAGGTTGCTACAAAATAGAAATCTGAATTAGTGGTTGTTACGATTGGGCAAGAGGTGGAGAATACTTAGATATATGGTGGAATGAGTTCCTCCCTACAGATTAACAACTCCTACAACAACACATATTCTTTTATTCGTTCATGCACAACTTTATGTAAATGTGGAAAATATGAGTTGAATTTGAGAAACTGATTTATTGATGGCTAATGGCTTCAATATATGGAATGGAATGCTTTCTAATCTACAACAAAATCAAGAAACCAAAATCACAATTTCATGTGCTTCTAAGAAATCATAAACAATGATCTTCTCAACAAGAAATGCTAAGCTATGCAATGACCGAAAGATAAATATGTTTTTGGGGTTGTGAGAGTGGGGCCCTCAAACCATGATCCCCTGAGGGAGATGAGGAAGAGGTCACTGTCATAAAATTTTATGAATTATTTTCTTTCACTACTGTAACACTGATCAAATTCTCCAACTAATGGAAGAAAAACTAACCAATCATTCAAATACTTGTAAATTAAACAAAACAAAGATAACTTTAGCAGCTAATCTATGATTCCAAACTAAGAATATATGTAGAAAAATAAGAATCTATGTTTCTAGGTTTGGGACCTAACCCAAGAGCTTCATACCTCTGAGTCAACTTAGTATTGGATCAAAGAAACCCTTTTCATTATCATCAAAATGTCAAAAATAACTTGAGAATAATAGTCAGAATATCTTAGCTCGAAATTGCCTCTTTGTTACAGTAAAAAGTAGAATCCTAATGAGGTACTAGGCATATTTATACAATTGAAGATACCAACAACTTCCTAAAAATTAGGGAGGCTTGGATCCCAAGCTCGAGATTGACTTGTCTTCAAATATCACTAGCTTGGATGTCAATGAACTTAGTTGGCCTCGCTTCTTGTAATTCCAATTTGATGAGATATGGTGGAGGAATATTCGAGTGATTGAGGAGTTAAGGAGAGATACCAAATCTCCTAAAATACCTCTTACTTGTCTATTTAGAGTTCCTTCACTTAAATTAGCTCGAAACTATTGAAAATCCTATAATTAATGCACATTAGGCCACATGACATAACATCTCATCTTTAACCTTCTCACTAAGAAAAATATAATAAAATATGAAAGGAAATGTGAGAAAAATTGATTTTAATAAGTTCGAGAGTGGCATTAAGACCCATATAATTTACCTATTGATGATCCTCATCATCACCCTCTACTAAAAGTGTTTCTCATCCTTAGAGAAAATTAGTCTATGTCCATATCTTTCTTAGCTCTTGTGGCCTCTCTGACATCTCAGGCATATGTTGATGGAGTTTCCTCTTGTGGATAAAACCCTGGATGTTCCTCTATGCATCCCACTTATCTTTTTCCTCTTCCTCATTTATACCTTCTAGCATACCCAACAGTAAGGGTGGATTGAGTTTCAAACCATTCATATTGATTTCGAGTCTCTGCATTGCATTCTTATACAGTGGGGTCTGTTCTAGTGCACCTCTCATCCACTCAAGGGAATGATACTCTCTAATCCTTAGGCTATATGGTAGGGTGATACATATCCTTTTTAATGCTTGTTGGTTTTCATTTCCCAACAACCTCAAGATGTCTTCAAAGTGGGTGATGGCCTATTATTGTGTAGCTAGGTGTCTTGGTGCAAGATGGGCATCATTGGAGATGATGTTGTGGGTGTTAATGACATCCATTCAATTCATCTATTCTGCTCTGATGTAAAGGGGATCCCTTTATTCTCTTTCCAATATCCTCTTCACCTCCTTAGCCCTAGCCTCCTCATGACTCATCCATGATGCAAGGGCCATTATTTGTAAGTGCCCCAAATTTGAATTAGGGTCCCACACATTCAAGTCTATTCAGGCCAATTTTTGCAAGTAGAAATCATATATATTGGCCTTATCCTCTAAGGTTATCTTGTCAAATATTTCAATGAACTACCTATAGTCTTTTAAAGGCATAGTCCCCTGTTGTGCTAGTGTCATGATCTAAAATTGTAGCCATTGATCGTTGAGGTACAAGGCATATGATTTCGTTAGCGTCTTGCACTTGAGTGCCTCCATGGAAAGGATTTACATGGTGGCAAATTGGCTCACTTTTTCCTGAAACTGCCTCCTTAGCCATGTGTTTTTTTGCCTCTAGTTGAGATCTCATAATTTGTTCCCTGTCTCTTATCTTACTCAACTCTCTACCCATCTCCAGGCATTTCTCTTCTATATGGCTCACATCCTTTACTTTCTTTGATTTGGATTTTTTCATCTTGTGATATGTCCTTCCTCTCTCTTTCTCAAGCTCAAAGAAGAGAGGGATGGAAAATTTATGTGGTATTACTCTGCCTCCCTCAATGAACTTGTAATAAGAGCTCATATTAGGTTATGGGCTAGGTTCCTACAACTCTTGGAACTCTCCCTCAAATGTCTTTGGAGAAGTTTCCCCCTCCTACACTTGTGTTGCTACCTCCTTGCCTTACCTCTATTCATGTTTTCCTTCCTGTATCTTTTTATGTGTTTCTTGTAGTGCTGACAGAGTTTCCTATAGGACAACCTAAGGATCTTGTCAAAGGATTTTTACTCTCCGAAATGGGATCAAATGTGCCTTGTCTTACTTTGTTGATCCTGACCATGTGACATTATTCCTAACATAGGTGATGGGAGACTTTGGGGATGCTTGTTTTTGTGTGCCCTCTTCACCTTTTATCTCTAGGGAAACTAGCTTTTCTTCCTTTTGGTGTCTCCTCAATTATGATTGGAGTCCTGGCGGGTGTTTTTGTTTTCCCATATTTGATCCTAATGCTCCTCCTTGTTTTGAAATAGAGGGGAGTCTCCCTCTTTCTTTTGCCTTTTGACTTGAAAAGCGTGCTTAGGGTAGTTGAGGAAACAACTACCTCCTTCTCAGTGGGTTAAGGAGAAAAACTTGGAGATTCCTCCCCTTCCTTGGTATTTTCCTTAGGGCTTGCTTCTTCCTTTTGTTCTTCCTCCTCACTTTTCTATTCTCCTCCTTCTTATTTTATTTCTTCTTCCTCTATTTTATTTGTTTCAGCCTCCTCTTCTTCCTCTGGTTCTTGTTCTTCTCTTCTTCTTCCTCTTCTTCACCACTAGAGGTATTGTCCCTATCATATTCAAGGGTGTGTATTTCAATCACATTCTCTATGTCCATGTCTCTAAATGTGGACCATTGAATATGGATTCTTAGCTGGCTCAAGGCATCCTCTAGTATTAGCTTAATAAGTCCATGGTGTGCCAATTTCTATTGTTTTCACTCTTGGAACTTTAGGCTCATGTCTATTATTGGTTACAACAAGAAGTAGGGTACATTGAGTCTTCTGTCAATGGGTATCTCCACTCCAAATCTCAACTCATGAAGGAGTCTAAATTGTTACCCATATATTATACTTATCCTCCCTTCACAAGAAACATATTTCAGATTATGATAGCTCACCTCATTCCAAGGATAGCAAAGGCTTTCCATTCTTATCTCATTTTTGTCCTCAATTGTCTCTTTATCCCTTAAGAAGAAGTTTTTCTTCACAAAAGTGCTTGTATCTTTATCTTCCTTTCTCCATTGCATCCGTTGAGGAAGTGTTGTCATTTTGCTAATTACCTTTGGGGTAAGTGTAATTGACTATCCTCTTACCATAATAGTAGCATTGGTTCTAGCCTGAGGGTTGAGTTCCATGGAAAATTCTTTAGCTACACCATCATCATACCCTCTAAGTAGTTCAAATAATCACAACCAGTTATGCCTTCTAAGAATTTATACCACAGGGGGATGGAGGTGTATCCTGGATGTCTCTATGGGTTCTCTTCTGTTAAATCCTCCTACCATGTCTCTTTTCTGGTTAGCTAACTGTAGGGAGGTTGGTAAGATATCCTTAGTATTTCGACGGTGCCTAAGAGATTAGAACATTGGTGGATGGCCACAATTTTGTTTCTATATCCACACATTTTTTAACTTCACACAATTCTGTCCAGAACCCCAAGCTCACTGTAATCTCTTAGAAAACACAACTTTCTTTCTTTTCATAGCTATCAATTCAAAACACAGGAGATAAGGGCCACCTAACTTTCAATGTGATGCTTTGGATGAGGAGACGTGTTGAAGAGTTGGACCCTAGGCATCCCCTTGCAGAGTTCTCTATGAATTTCCAATGTTTCCTGTAGCTCCCTATGTTTCCTGTATTTGTTCCTGTAGTTCAGTTTCCTATAGGGTGCCTAAAACATGTTTACTTCCTCAATGGCTCTCCACAGTGGTCCCGAACTTCTCTAAGCTCAAAATGAACAGATGCTGCATGATATTTTTGAAAATGTTTGCTATTTGTGGTCAATTCTTTGGAGCACTGCATTGGCTGGAAGTGTAAATGATTTCCTCTTTGGGACCATTAGTGCACCATTGGTTATCATATAGCCCCCATCGTAATCATCACTCACTCTTACACAACTTAACTTGATCACATTTTCGAATCATTCTCCTTGATGTGACATTGCAATGTGGCATGTTGACTAGGAGTTCACTTTTTGCTTTCGAGCTAAGGGTGGCCAAGTTAACTGGCCACCTCCATCTTATAAAATCAAAATTTTTCATACTCCTACACTTTTATCATAACGTATATCGGAAGTATTTGGGTGAGGCTCCATATTCGTTCCTTCCTTTACTTGGTGGATGCATGCTGGAGGGTGACTCTGTTGTGCTTCTTTTTTTGTAGGTAAGTGCTTTTCCTTGGTCCCTTTTCTGTTGATTTCTTCCAGCTGATGTAGTTGTCTTGTTTGTTGTTGTGTGTAGGCACTTCGTCTTTGCTGCTTGTACTGAGCCCTGGATAGGATTCATAATGTCTGCAAGGATGTTGGAGCTCTTTAATTTCATGGATGGTGAAGGAGAATGCATGGAGAAACTATCGTTGTGATAACACAGGTCACTACAGGGTTTCCTATAGTTGCTACAAGAAATCCTATGGTTGATTTTTTCATCATTGCTTTGTTTTTTACACTTAGAGGAGGGATGGGTGGTGATGTAGGATTGGAAGGATGGAAATGAAGTAGAAGGCGTGATAGGTGAGTCAAGCCAATAATGGCATGTCGCTTGGACTCTCTTTTCCTTCTTTTTATTTTTTAACTTTTAATTTTTCTGAGTAGTTTTTGATGGACACAAAGGTTGGTACAGTCATGAGATGGTGTTGGATGAGAGGTGTTGAGGTGTATGGTCCCTGTTTTAAACATAAAACATGTGTACACCATAATTTTCCAATCAGGGCATTATTCTTATAGTCTTTCAAGGCATCTTGAAGTACTACAAGATCTTCCTGTAGTAACTACAACAAACCTTGTAGAAGCTATAAAATTGCATAAAATTGGTTTTGGATTCCTGGAAGTGAGGATGAACGACGGGGACATGGTATGCATGTAATATGTGAAATGAATGTAGGAGGAAGGGTGTGATGCTTAGCTTCCTGTCCCTTGAACTTTGAATCCTTTGTTGCCTTTAAAGCCCTACAAAAATGACAGAATATTTTCAGTGGGTAGGTTTGAGGTCACTTCCATGGCATTTTATTTTTTCATTTCTCTTTATCTTATTTTTTTTGGAAGGACACACAGGTCGCCTAAAAGGATGTTTCATCCTATTTTCCTGCCTTAGGCGCCTCAAGGGAGGCTTTCAACCAGGAATATTTTTATTTTCCTTTCTCACTCTTGGGCTACCTCAAGGATATTTTCAATCCAAAAGTTGGCCTCAAGTGCCTCATAGAGGTTTTCAACTAGGTCCCTTATTTTTTTTTCTTTTTTAATTTTTTTTCGAAAATGAAAAAGAGTCATCAAGAAAGTGGTGAGCTCGAGGCTGAGACAATTCCGGGCACATTCACTTCCTTACTGATGGTATATATGAACTCTTCCCATGACAAAGGTCTTATATAGGCTTTCAATCTGTATTCATTGACAAGCAAGGGGATACCTTCTTCACAAATGGTTTTTATTTTCACAGCCCCATTGTCATGGAACTTTTCTATCAGATATGGGCTCATCCACTTGGTCATCAATTTTCCTTTGAAGTCCTTTAACTTAGAGTCATAGAGAAGAGCCTAATCTCCTTCTTGAAAAACTTTGTCTTTGATGTTTTTGTCATGCCAAACATTTCTTTGTACTTGAATAACTTTTGTGTGTAAGAGGGCCTTCATCCTGAATTCATCTAAACCATTGAGTTGGAGAAACCTCTCTTTTCATGCCTTTGTAACATCCAAATCCAAATGTGCTTCCAGTATCAATGTGTTGTACTCAAACTCAATGGAGAGTAGATCCTTCTCCCCATAGACCAATTTATAAGGGGTGAAGCCAGTGGTCATATTCTATGTTGTATTATAGGCCCAAGTGGCCTCCATTAGTTTGTCAGCCAAATCTTTTCTACTACTTCTCACAAACTTTCGTGAGAATTCCTTCCGATGTTCTATTAGTAGCCTCTACTTTTCCATTTTCCTGAGGATGATAAGAATTTGACTTTATGTTTTTGATCTTATGTTGCCTCAACAAATGATCAATCAGGTGTGATGTCAATTCAACTCCCTGATGAGTGACTAGCACTGTAGGGTACCCAAACATGTAAAATAAATTATCCCTTAAGAACTTAGCCACTTTTTCTTCTGTTTCTACCTTGATAACCTTGGTTTCAACCCGCTTTGTCAAATAATCAGTGCATACAATTATGTACTTTTTCTGCCCTGATTGTGGATTAATGGGCACAATAAAATCCATGCCACAATTGTAAAATGGCTCAAGAGTCACTTGAGGTTGCAAAGGAATTTCATCCCTGGGAGTAGGTTTCCCCATTCTTTGGCAGTTATCACATCGACTAGTGTATCTTCTTGCATTGTGGTGGAGAGTGGGCCAGTAGTAGCCAGCTTGCAGTACCTTGAAAGATGTCCTCTTGGCTGCAAAGTGACCTCCACAAGGCCCATCATGGTAGGCCAAAATGAAGTAACATACTTCATCCTCCCTGACACATCTCCTCAGAATTTGATCTGAGTGTAGCTTGAGGACATTGCCCCCAATCCAAGTGAATGTGGTGCTCTTTCTTATAAATCTTCTTTTTCCCTTCAAGGACATATTTGGAGGGAACTGTGCAACCATTAAGTAGTTGGGTATGTTAGCATATCATGGAGAGAGAACTGAAATAGAAAATAAATTCTCATCTAGCAGCTGATCATCAACCATTCCTTCCTCACCTATACGCCAAGAATGTCTAGACAAAAAATCTATAACTACATTTTCTCTACCAGGCTTATCAATGATAGTTAGATCAAACTATTGTAATAAAATAAACCCTCTAACAATTTTGGCATTCAAATTAGAATTTTTCATCAAATATTTCGTAGTAGCATGGTCAGTATGTAGAAAGGTTTGGTAATAAGTGATGTAGTGTCTAAATTTATTCAAGGAATGGAAAATAGCTAGGAGCTCTTTTTTAGTCACAGTATAGTTCAATTCAGTCTTGGACATATTTTTGCTAATGAAGTAAATGGCGTAAGCCAACTTGTCATCTATCTGGCCTAGAGTTGCTCCTATAGCTTTGTTAGAGGCATCACCATGGATGTGGAAAGGAGGAGCCCAATTTGGGCCTCGGAGTATGGGTGTAGTAATAAACTTTTCCTTTAAGATTTCTAGGGCCTCTTGGTACCTTTGTAACCAATAAAATTCAGAGTCCTTAGCCAATAGTTGAAACAAAGGTGAGGTTACATCTGACATCTCTCTGCTTCTGAGGACTAGGGACCCTCTTTATGATAAATTTTTTATTTGGGTACACTTGTAGTCCTTCGTGGAATATTGAGTGACAAAGAACAATCCCCTCATTCATCATGAAATCACACTTCCCAGGGCTAAGAGACAAGTTCATTTCAATGCACTTATATAATACTTTCCCCGAGTTAGAGAGAGCCTCCAAGAAATCACACCCATAGGGAGTGAAATCATCAATATATAATTCTACAGTGTCATGGTCTAGCTCTAAAAAGATGCTCAGAACTACCCTCTATAAAGTGGCAAGGGCATTACATAATCCAAGAGGAAGGACCCTATAGGAAAATGAACCCCAAGGGAAAGTGAAGGTTGTTTTATCATGGTTCTCTGTGTTGATTTGGACCTGATTGTAACCACTGAATCCATCCAGGAAAGAGAATAAATTCTTCCCTGCAAGACCATTCAATACTTAATAAATGAAAGGTAGAGGGTAATGGTATTTTTTAGTGGCTTTGTTTAACTCTCTATAGTCCACACAAATCCTCCATTTTCCATTCTTCTTTGGGACCAGAACTAGGGGACACACCCAATGACTAATTGAGATGGGGTAAATGAACCATGCATCCAACAATTTCTGCAATTCTTCTTTAACTATGTCTTTGAGGGTTGGTTTCATTCTCCTATGAGGTTGGTGCACTATATTGTAGTTGTACTTGATGTAAATGTGTTGAGTAAACACCGAAGGGCGCAGTACCTTAATTTCCTTATAACTCTAGTCAAAGGGATCAAGATGCTCTCTCACAATGTCGCATAACTCCTTTTCCTAATGTGCAGAGAGAGGGGTTGATTTTAAATTTTTTAGCTAGAAAAAATTCTATCATCCTCACATGTGTAGGACTTGAGGCATATAGGCACAAATATTTCCAAGGGTTATCTTCAACATTGTTTACTAACTCATCAAGAGATGGTGTTGGGGGACTGATTTTAGAGGATTTGATCAATCAGGTCACCCCCCTCCTATAATAGCATCTAGGGTAAAAATTGGGTAAGATGTGGCATGGTATGCTTCATATTCCCCCTCCTTTTCCAACCATAAGGGTAAGTCATGCTCTAAAGATGGTTGATCAGGAGGGTACAAGACCTATTGTTTGGAAAAATTCCCATTTTTAATGGTCATATTCCCATTCCTCCAAATTATGTAAGCATCAGCAGTGGCTAGACATGGCCTTCCAAGGATGACATGATAACCATTGAATTTGGTCTTAGGTTGGAGAACTAAGAAGTGAGCAGAGTATTCCCAAGAATCAATGGAGGCCATCACATCCTCAACAACTCCCTCAGGAGGTACCGTGGAACTATCTACAAGCTGCAAGAGTGTTGTGGTATTCCTTAATTATTCTTGGAGATTCAGTTTAAGCATGGTCTCCTTAGTCATCACAATTATGTCAGCCCCAACATCAATCAAGGTATGGGGGACAATTATTCCATCAATTTTTGCATCTACCATACGACTTTCAGGCTTTAGATACTTCGGGAAAATCACTCTCCCCAACATTAAGTGAGACAATTTTCCAATGACATTTATGGTAGGGGTGTCTTTCTTTCCCCTCCCAGGATGTTTGAAGAATTTATCCTTGATTAACTTGTTGTAGACGAGGACATATTTGATAGCTTGGAGGAGTGGGATTTTAACACACAAGTTTTCCAATTCACCTAGAATTTCAGTATCTTTTGGGGTGTGTTGGCTAGGATTAATTAGTCTCTCAGGAAAATGAGGTGGATTGACTTGAGGAACACTCTCTTACTTTTCCTCTTTAAGATCCTCTAGTGGAGATGGAGGTTGGTTATCTGGAAGCACTCTTCTAGACCTCAACTTGATTTCTTTAATTTCCAAAACATAGTCAGGGTAGGATGTCTCTCCACTCTACACCTATTGTGTCTACTTATTATTCAGGTTTGGATTTGGCTAAGTAGGCATCTTACGTTGCTTAGGTGGAGCAGGGTGAGAGAGCTATGATTGAGATGGAGGTGGAAGCAATAGGCTAGAGATTGGTTATATGGGGGTCTACATCCCTGTGATGGGGTATTCCACTGAGGTTGTGGGGTAGCATATGGCTGTAATAGTTCATTGTGAGGTTGGGAATGGTATTGTGGAGCATAAGACAAAGGAGAAGGTGTGGGTCATGAAGGATTACTAGGAGGACACCAAGGGAGAATCAATGCATTCTCATTGGGGTTGTAATATGAACAAGATTCCCCTTGTGTGCCCTGATGGTATGGTCGAGGTCCTTGAGGCCTCCTTTGGTTGATATAGTAGAGTTGTTGATTCACACCTTCAGTTCCTTAACACACATATTTCAGTCTAGATAGAGAAGAGAACTTGTCTGTGGAGTATGTTTCCTCACACACTCATCAAACCTCTATAATCTTTAATGGACATTCACTTCTAAGGTGCCTCTCGTTGCATCTAGGGCAAAAGACAACTAAGGCTCTTTTTGCTTCCTCCTGCTTCCTCTTTATCTACATGATGTCCATTTGTAGAGCAAGGGTGTGCAACATTTCACTCTTAAAGTCCTCGAACATGTTTCCTATTTCACTTTTGATGGATGTGTTGGAGGAGGATGAGCTGGCCAAAGATTGAATAGCCCTACCTTTCTTTTTGGCTGCCCTAAATATATTTTTGAAAATTGTCTTGATATCCCCATAAGATAACAATTAGATGTCCCCTCTCGACAACATGTTTAGGGTTTCTATGATATCTTCCCTGGTCCCTCTAAGAATCACTAACTTGAGTGATTTAGGATTGAGGGTGCACCTAGCCATTTTCTAGCTCATTTGCAACCTTTCCTTGTAATATTCCAAGGATTCATCATTTCCAAAGGTCATTCTAAATATTTCCTCTTTAGTGTCGTTAGACCTACATTAATCCTTCTACTTGGTGTTGAAGGCTTGTTGCATTTGAGCCCAAGTGGTGATGTTTTCCCCACGTAAACCCATGAATTAGTGCAAGGGTGCATCCTTAAGGGTTGACGGGAACAAATTCAACTTTTGGTCATCAAAGGTATAGTCATAAGTTCTGTAGATGACAACAAACTCAAACAAGAAGGTATCAGGGTAGTCTGAGGTTAAGCCATGGAGGTGAGGAAGGGCAAAGGGGCTTATGATTTTCATCCTATCATCTCCATTAGTTTCTGTAATGGAAATTCAGCCTCAATTCTATTTTCAACTCCATTTCTATTTTTCAATCCCATTTCCATTTTCAGCCATGTTGTAGGTTTGTGGAATGGTTTCTTTGTCTTCTTCCCCAATAGGCTCCTTAAAGATATTTGGTTGTTTTCCTAAGGTGTCCTCTAGCTCACAACGATGGAAGAAGAGGGAAGGTTAGCTATTTTATGGTGTGGGGGTATTTGGCAAAAATTTTCCTTAGTTGTCTATACTCCTATGAGGCATGAAAGAAATTTTTTTTTCTTTTTCTTTTAGGGTTTTTTCGGAACTACTTGCAGAATGGAAAGAAAGAAAAAATTGAAACTATCTATTGATTGGAAAAAAAAAGAACGCAAAAATTACATCTATTTACTAAGTTTCAAAGAGAAAGGAAAATAGAAATTACATCTCACTAGACACATCCCCAGTAATGACACCAAAAAGTGATGAGCGCCAGTAATGTAGCAAGGATGATGCAACTCCTAGGGCAACCAAATTTACTTTATCAACCTGGGGTTCATACAAACTTATAGGTGACAATGTTATATGCACAATAGATGCAACAATCTACTTTTGTAACTTCTCAATTGGGGCGATAGACCACTAGGGTTTTTAATGCATAAACTAAATTCTTTCCTATTAAGGAAATGAAAGTGTTTCATAGAAAGTGATATGAGATGACATGAAATTACTTAGCTAAGAATTAATGCACATTACTTGTTGAAGAGACCTAATTTAACCTTGAATTTTATCATCTATCTATCTGGGCTAAGTAGGCATGGAAATTATCCTAACATTGTTATGACTGATGTATGCATGCACTAGATAAATATTGGAGAAAAGAGTCTTTTGGTTTTCAATTTAGAAATGTAAATCCAAAGCTAATAATCTGATCCTCTATAGGGGAGAAAGGTACCAAAAATATGGTCCAAAATAGCATTGAGAGGTATGGAAGTCAAGTTGAAGGCCTATCCTAGGATGTGATCATCATTTCTACCAAAACCAGTCTAAAATAGGTTGCCACAGGGTTTCCTGTAGTTACTACCAGATTTCTTGTAGTTACTACATGATGTCCTAGTTTACTACAAGAAACTTAGTTGAAGGTTGTAGGAAGGTAGGTAAGGTGAAAGGAAGTGCTGAGAAGATGTATAATGTTATAATAAGTTATGGGGAAGGTGCACACTACCCAAGGATCAACCCAACTCTTCAGGATGGTTGAATTTTCTCAAAGTGAATGTCCACAGTGGCTACAAAATAGAGATATGAATTAGTGGTTGGTAGTATTAGGGGAGAGTTGGAGAAGTCTAAGATGAGGCTTGTGGAATTAGTTCCTCCCTACAGATCAGCAA
Source organism: Pinus taeda (assembly GCA_000404065.3). Taxonomy (NCBI): domain Eukaryota; kingdom Viridiplantae; phylum Streptophyta; class Pinopsida; order Pinales; family Pinaceae; genus Pinus; species Pinus taeda. Next base: position 46,249 of record APFE030988624.1, read on the forward strand.
CCCCTACAACAAAACATATTCTTTTCTTCAATCATGCGCAACATTATGTAAATGTGGAAAAGATGAGTTGAATTTGAGAAACTAATTTATTGATGGATAATGTCTTAAATATATGGAATGGAATGATTTCTCATCTATAGAAAATTAAAGAAACCAAAATGACAATTGGAGGTGCTTCTAATAAATCATAGATAATGATATACTCAACAAGAAATCCTAAGGTATGCAATGACCAAAAGATAAATCTGTTTTTGGGGCTATGAGAGTGGGGCCATCAGACCATGATCCCATGAGGGAGATGAGAAAGAGGCCACTGTCACAAGATTTTCTGAAGTATTTTCTTTCACTGCTATAACATTGATCAACTTCTCCAACTAATGTAAGCAAAACTAACCAATCATTTAAAGACTTGTAAATTAAAGAAGGTGGAGATAACTTCAACAACTAATCTATGATTCTAATCTAAGAATACATGTACAAAAAGAGGAACCTCTACTACTAGGGATGGGCCCTAACCCAAGAGCTTCAACCCTCTGAGTCAAATCAGTATTGGAACAAAGAAACCCTTTTCATTATCATCAATATGTCAAAAACAACATAAGAATAATAGTCACAATATCTTAGGTTGAAATTGCCTCTTGGCCACAATAAAAAGTCAAATCCTAATGAGGCATTAGGCCTTCTTATTTATACAACTGAAGCTACCAATAGATTCCTAAAAATTAGGGAGGCTTGGCTCCCAAACTTGAGATTGAATTTTCTGCAACTATCACTGGCTTGGCTGCCAATGAACTCGGTTGGTTTGGCTACATGTAAATTTGAGTTGATGAGATCTGGTGGAGAAATCTTCGAGTGATTGAGGAGTTAAGGAGGGAGATCAAATATCCTAGAAAACCTCTTGCTTGTCTACTTTGAATTCCTGCACTTAAATTAGCCCAAAATTGCTCCAAATCCTGCAATTAATGCAAATTAGGCCACATGATTCAACATCTCACCTTTACCCTTCTCACTAAGAAAAATTGAATAAAATATGTAAGAAATGTGAGAAAAGTTGATTTTAATAAGCTCGAGAGTGGCATCAAGGCCCATATAATTTACATATTGATGAGCCTCATCAAATACTTTGGGTCTATTATTCGCTTGGGTCTATAATATCAATCCCTTGGGTTTATTAATATAAGGGTTCATATTCCTAGGGTTTATTATTATTCGTTTGGGTCTAATATTTTTTCCTTGGGTTTATAATCTCTTGGGTTTTTAGAATTAATACCTTGGGTTTATTATTCCATTGGGTTTATAATATCATGGCCAACCATGGTCAATCATAGTTAACAAAGGTGAACCAGGTTTTGTAAAATTAATCATTGTCAATAATTCTCCAACATCGTATTGTGACAAAGATTGCCTCAATATGAAAATCACCTATGGTCAATCATGCTCCAAAGTCGTGTTATGCAAAGGTTGTCCTGATATGAAAATAAATCATGGTAAAGCACGGTTAACCATGGTCCTATGTCGCATTGTGACATTGATTTTCCCAATATGAAAATCGACCATGGTCAACGACATTTATTTTAGGGTTTATAATATCTATCTTGGGGTTTATATACCTTGGATTAGTCAATCATGGTTAAGCATGTTCAACCATTGTCAAACTTCACATGGTGACAAAGATTGTCCCAGTATGAAAATATACCATGGTCAACCATTGTCAACCATGGTCTCACATCACATTTTGACAAACATTGTCTCAATATGAAAATCGACCATGGAAAACCATGTTTATTCAATAGTTTATATCATTTATCTTAGGTTTTACATACCTTGGGTTTATGTTATTCCCTCGGGTTTAATATTATTCATGTGGATTTATAATCCCTTGGGTTTTTAGTATTAATAACTTAGTTTTATTAACCCTTTGAGTTTATAATTTTAATCATGGTTAGCCATGGTCCCCATCACATTGTGGCAAAGATTGTCTCAATATGAAAATCAATCATGGTCAATCATGGTGAATCACAGTCAATATGAAAATCACCCATGGTTAGTCACAGTTATACATCATCATCCATGGTCCAACGTCACATTGTGACAAAGATTGTGCCAGTATGAAAATCTACCATGGTCAACCATTCTCAACCATGTTTATTTAAGGGTTTATAACATTTATCTTTGGATTTATATATGTTGGGTTTATGTTATTCTATTAGGTTAAATATTATTCCCTTCATTTTAGAATCCCTTGGGGTTTTAGTATTAATCCCTTGAGCTTATAATACCAATCATTGTAACCCATGATCAATCATGGTCAACCATGGTCAATCACAGTCAACCATGGTTAACCATGTTTTATAAAATCAATCATGGCCCAACGTTGCATTTCGACAACAAATGTCTCAATATGAAAATCAACCAATGTCAAGCAAGGGTCAACCATGTTTATTTAGGCTTTACAATATTTATCTTAGGTTTTATATATCTTAGGTTTATAATGTTAATCCCTTGGGTTTAATATGATTCCCTTGGGTCCATAATACCTTGGGGTTTTAGTATTAACCCCTTGGGTTTATTTTTCCCTTTGGTTTATAATATTAATTCCTTGGGTTTATTAATCTAAGGATTCAACGATGGTCGACCATGGTACAACGTCACATTGAGACAAAGATTTTCTCATGATCTAGGAGGATCCTGGAGGATTGATCCAAGTGGATTATCAGAAAGTACCTGTGGCATGGTCGAAAGGCTCAAAACTTAAAGTGGCATAATTTGGATAAAATTAACATCGGATTGAAGTGTTAGTCATTCTAATTCCAAATGTGTGAACGTCACTCAAATATGAGTTCGTATGAAAAAGTTGGAACAAGTCAAAGATAAAGTTTGACTTGTCCAAGCGCATTAGGGGATGACATGGAAAAAGTTTCATCGAATGGGGAAGTACCAAGTGGAAGAATGCCATTGGGTCCCGTATAGCGCATATCAAGGGAAAATTGAGGTCACGGGTTAATGAATCGGCCAACAACATCGCCGATTTTTTATTGTGATATCGGATATTGCATATCGGAGGTGGACAAGTGTTATGAATCAGCCCCCGACAGAGCCTAGTTGCGATGTGATATATCACATATCACAATCGCAAAAGGGGCTAGTGTTTGCGAAGTGGCCACGCCAATAATCCTGGTTGAAATTTTGATAGTCTTCCACAAGCGATATATTGTACACTATATTTCGCAGCCCAGAGGGTCTACTGTTATCGCAGTGTATGGGATTTGATATCTACCAAGGAAAGTGCCAATTGAGATTTGCGATGCTGACTACTAGATGTGATATATTATACATTATGATTTATAACCAAGGTGGGTCTGCTGTATCGCAAAGTGCTAGATTGTTTAGGCTTGGGAATGTATGTCGATGGTTGGAGACACCTATGCTAAAAACCACCAGTTTCCACGCACAGTTGAAGATGCTTCATGCCATGTTTGTAAGGGGTTTTGCCATAATTGTAAGGTTTTTGCCATGTATCATTTTGGCTCAATCCATCTTGCTTAACTTGGTTTATTGTGTCAAAACTGCCCGATTATTGTGGAATTACCGCCATGCTTATAAAAGACCCTTTTGTGTCGGCAAAAGGTAGGGAGAACTGGCTGATTAATTTAGAATCTATTATGCAGAAGACGCTAATCCTGGCAATAGGTTGGGACCCCATTTGAGTAGCAAGGAGGTTCTGAGAAGGTGCAGAAGGGCTGATTATCAAAATTGGTTCTTTGTATAGGTGTTTTTGCATTATTTTTACCCAAGAAGTCAGTGATACTGTCTGTTTCTAGAGTTGGGCTCTCCATTTACCAGCTATCTTCCAGACTGGAGGTATAAGGATGTTTATGTAAAAAACTTCTTGTACTTCTCTCTTTCTATGCCATTTAATGAATGAAGGCCTCCCCACTATTGAGAAGGGCTCGAAGATGTAGTCCAAGTTTAATGGACTCCGTAATCAAATATATGTGTCTTGATCTCATGTGTGATTATGTCTCTTTTATATTCATTTTATATGCTTATGTTCCATGGTTTTTATGTGCTCTATTTCATGGAAATATGATGCATCTATAAGTAAAAATGTCCTAGATCAAGTGGTATCAGAGCAGAGCTTAGTTGATGTGAATTGAATGAGTACACTAACAAGAGATCAGCCTCAAAGGACATGAATCATGAAGAGGAGACATGGAGGATGTTGAAGCTCATTGGGAAGAGAAGCAGTCTTGTGGCTATTAAGAATTGCAAGCATGAATGACTAAGTGTGCAACCATGGAGAATGATAAAGAAATGTGCGATACCTTCCTGCGAATTTCCAAAATGGTGAACATCATGTATGAAGCATATGAGAATAGAAGAGAGGAGGAGACAAAGAGATCAGAGAGCGATGCATCATCCACATCTTCTAGTGCTTATGCATTTTACTCCTTGCCTTCCTCGTATGAGGAGATTAACCAAAGACTTGAAGAATGGAACCCTGAATTAAGAAGGCTACTATGAGAATAGAAAGAGGAGAGGCAAAAATTGAAGCTTCAGTTGCAAACCACATATGAGGCCCTAAAAGAGTTGAACCGTGATAACTAGATTCTTTGGGTAGAGCTTGTTGGATTAAGGAGGCTTTTACAGGACGAGAAAGAGGAGAAACAGAGGCTACTACACCAGCTACAAGATAAGAACAAGGCCTTTGAAAAGCTGTAGCGTGACCCCTGTGAGGTAAAAATTAATTCTTCAACTTCATGTATGTTTCCTGATGACAATTTCGTCATTTTTGAAAATCATACCACAGGAATCAGCTCCAAATTGTTATGGAGAATAGGGTATGAGGGGAAGAGCCTCCAATTAATGGCAAAGGTATCATAAACCCAGTCAAAGTACAGGAATTACCCCGCCAGACAGGACTTGGGTATGTCAGGAGGGAAGTTGAGGAATGGGCCAAAACAACAATGAATCACTAATGACAAATTATGAGAAGCCCTCATTAGTTATTTCCAAATCGATAGTAGAGGTAACAAATGTTGATTTCCCTTCAGTTTCATCTTCACATAGTATAACTTATGTTGGAAATGTGGAGATACCAATTACAGGGAGAAACATGAAACTCCTTACTGAGATGAGGTATAAGGAAGAAGAAGGACTTGGTATTAAAAGCCAAGGCATAACTCAGCCATTGGAGGTTGAGCACAGATCTCAATTCACATGATTGGGGTGCACTGAAGGATAGTGCTCAAATATGTCAGAAGCTTTCATGACATTGTTGAAACCATTGAGGAAAGAGGATGATGGGAACACATCACCATCAACCTATGGCAGTATGAATTGCTGAGAAAGTGATGAGGCAAGCTCTTGTTACCATGATCATACCAGAGACCAACAAGAAATGTATAACCAATCCCGGTATTGTAATGTTAATTTTGACTACAGCAGTATTGTTAATAATGAACAAAAATCATGGCCTAAAAGAACTTGCAGTTTCTGTGGATTGCATAACCATATGTTTGCTGAGTGATGGAAAATAATAGCAGCAAAAAAAATGATGAGGCATGAAAGACCGTCTCAACAACAGACAAAGAAGAAGGTAAAGCAAGTCTAGAGGAAGAAATATTATTGTATTCATTGAAACAGAGCTGGTCATCAAAGAGCCACATGTTGGAGGCTCCATCTAGAGCAGTGTCGCAAGGACAAAGCATCTGTGCATGACCATTTCAAACAATTATTCGATCAGCGAATGCGCCATAAGGAGGCAACTCATTCACTTTGATGAGTGAGAGACGATTGTTCTAGGTGTGGTACAATTTCATGGCCTTATTTTTGCAAATCATGTGTTGCATTTCAAATTGTAAAAGTGATGATGTGTTTTCCATCACTTGTTGTAGCAACAATGATGTTTGGCCCTATTTTGTGTTGCATTTTAAACTATGAAAGCAATGATGTGTTTCCATCACTTCTTGAAGCAAAAATAATGTTCGGCCTTATTTTTGTAAATCATGTGTTGCAATGATGATGTGTTTTCCATCGCTTGTTGAAGAAACAATGTCTTTTGGCCTTGTATTAATAGCTAGAGTATTGTTTCCACTTTTATGTTAACTTGACAACAGCATATGTGTTATAAACTCATGGAAAATATGGGATGCTTGGCTATTTCTTTTTTTTGTCGCATATACAAACATGTAATTTGCAAGATATTGTACTACAAGTTTGCAAGGGATGCAGTTGTCAGCTCATCGCTTATGGCTCTGAAGGAAAAAGGTGAAGGAGAAGGAAGGATGACCTACTAGGACACTTGTAGTGCAGACAAAGTATAGAGCATTTGTAGATTAATTAATTCTTTTGTAGGACCACAAGCTTCTCTAAGAGGGGAGGATTGATCCATGAGGATCCTGGAGGATTGTTGTAGGAGGATCCTGGAGGATTAATCCAGGTGGATCTTTAGAAAGTACTAGTGGCATGGTAGAAAGGCTAAAAACTAAAGGTGGAAAAAATTGAATAAACTTAACATCAGATTGAAGTGCTAATCATACTCATTCCATTGGTATGAATGACACTCAAATCACAGTTCATATGAAGAAGTTAGAACAAGTCAAAGTTCAAGTTTGACTTTTCTAGGTGGCACGAGTAGATGACATGGAAAAATTTTCAGTGAATGGGGAAGTGCGAAGTGGCAGGATGCCATTGGGTCCCACATATTGCATATCATGGGAAAACAAAGGTCGAGGGTTAAGGAATCAACCCCCATCATTGCTGATTTGTGATCCTGTTATCGCATATCATATATTAGAGTTGCACAATTGTTATGATTCAACCCTCAGCATTTCCAATTTGCAATATTGATATTTCATATCGCATATTGGAGGTGGAAAATTGTTGTGAATCGGCCCCCAATAGAGCCTAGTTGTGATGTGATATATCGCATATCGCAATCACAAAAGGGGCTAGTGGTTTTGAAGTGATCCCGATAGTAATCCAGGTTACAATTATGACAGGGTTTGAAATGTGATATTATACACTATATTTCATAGCGTGGTGGGTCTGATGTTATCACAGTGTATGGGCTTCAATATCCGTCGAGGGAAGTGCCAATTAAAATTTGTGATGGGGAATGTCAGATGCAATGTATTATACATTGTGATCTATAACCACAGTGGGTCCGCTGTATCGCATAGTGCTAGATTGTTTGGGCTTAGGACTGTGTGACGATGGTTGGAAATGCCGATAGTAAAAACCGTCGGTTTCAACACGCAGTTGAAGAAGTTTCATGCCATGTTTCTAAGAGCTTTCGCCATAGTTTTAAGGTTGTTTCCATGTATAATTTCAGCTTCATCCTGCATGCTTAACTTGGTTTATTGTGTTAAAACTACCCGAGTATTGTGGGATTATTGTGATGCTTATAAAATACCATTTTATATCAGAAGAAGGCAGGGAGGACTAGCTAATTAATTCATAATCTATTGTGCAGTAGACCCTGACCCTCGCAGCAGGACGAGACCTCGCCTGAGAAGGTGCAGAAGGCTCGATTATCCAAATTGGTAGTTTGGATAGGTGTTTTTGCATGATTTTTTGCCAGGATGTCAGTGGTAGTATCTGTTTCTAGAGTTGTACTCTCCATTTTCCAACTATCTTCCAAATTGGAGGTATAAGGATGTTTATGAAAAAATGTTCTTCTACTTCTCTCTTTCCATGCCATTTAATGAATGAAATCCTCCCCACTATTGAGCAGGGCCTAGATATGTAGTCCATGTTTGATGAACTCCATAATCAAATATATGTGTCTTGATCTCATGTATGATTATGTCTCTTTTATCTTCATTTTATATGCTTATGTTCCATGGTTTTTAAGTGCTTTGTTTCATGTAATTATGATGCATCTATAAGTAAAAGAATCTTGGATCATCTCAATATAAAAATCAACCATGGTCAACCAAGTTTATTTAAAGTTTTATCATTTTTGTTTTAGGATTTGTATACCTTGGGTTTATGTTATTCCCTTGGGTTTAATATTATTCCCTTTGGTGTATAATATCAATCATGGCCAACCATGATCATTCCTAATCAATCATGGTTAGCCATGGTCAATCATGGTCAAACATGATCAACCATGGACAACCATTTTTTATAAAATCAATCATGGTCATCCATGGATAATCATGGTCAACCATGATCCAATGTTGTATTGTGACAAAGATTGTCTCAAGATTAAAATCAACCTTGGTCAACCATGGTCCAGTGTTGCATTGTGAGAAAGAATATGTCGATACAAAAATCAATCTTGTTGGATCATGGTCCAACGTCGCATTGTGACAATGATTGTCTCAATATGAAACCCAATCATCACCGACTATGGTGAACATTGTTTATTTTAGGCTTTAATATTATTCCCTTCGGTTTAATATTATTCCCTTGGGTTCATCATCCCTTGTGGTTTTAGTATAAATATTTTGGATTTATTATTTGCTTGGGTCTATAATATCAATCCCTTGGGTTTATTAATATAAGGGTTCATATTCCTATGAATCTTGTTCCCTTGGGTTTGTTAATCTAAGGGTTCATATTCCTTGGGTTTAATATTTTTTCCTTAGGTTTTTAGTATTAATATCTTGGGTTTATCATATCAATCATGGCCAACCATGTTTTATAAAATCAATCAAGGCCCAACGTCACATTGTGACAATGATTGTTTCAATATGAAAATCAACCAATATAAACCATGGTCAATCATGTTTACTTTATGTTTAAAATATTTACCTTATGGTTTATATATCTTGTGTTTATGATATTAATCCCTTGGGTTTAATATTATTCGCTTCAGTTCATAATCCCTTAGGGTTTTAATATTAATATGTTTGGTTTATTATTCCCTTGGGTTTATAATATCAATACATTGGGTTTATTAATCTAAAGGTTGACCAATGGTCGAACATGGTACAATGTTGCATTACGACAAATATTGTCTCAATATGAAAATCAACCATGGCAACCCATGTTTACTTAACGGTTTATAATTTTTATCTTAGGGTTTACATACCTTGGATTTATGTTATTCCCTTTGGTTTAATATTATTCACCTAGGTCTATAATATCAATCATGACCAACCATGGTCAATCACGGTGAAACATGCTCAACCATGGTCAACCACTTTTTATAAAATCAATCATGGTAAACCATGGTCAATCATGGCCAACGATGGTCCAACTTCGCATTGTGACAAAGATTGTCTCAATATGAAAATGAACCTTGCTAAACCATGATCCAAAGTTTCATTGTGATAAATAATATGTTGATATGAAAATAAATCTTTGTCAACCATGGACCAAAGTCACATTATGACAATGATTGTTTCAATATGAAAATCACCCATCATCAACTATGGTCAACATAATTTATTTTAGGGTTTATAATATGTATTCCCTTTAGTTCATCATCCCTTGGGGTTTTAGCATAAATCCTTTGTGTTTATTATTCCCTTGAGTCTATAATATGAATCCCTTGGGTTCATTAATATAAGGGTTAATATTCCTATGGTTTAATATTATTCCTTTTGGTTTAATATCTTTTCCGTTGATTTATAATCACTTGAGTTTTTAGTATTAATCCTTTTGACTCATTATTCTATCGGTTTTATAATATCATAATCGACCATAGATAATCATGGTCAACATTAGTCAACCATGTTTTGTAAAATCAATCATGGTCAACCATGCTCCAACATTGCATTGTGACAAAGATTGTCTCAACAAGAAAATCAACCATGGTCAATCATGCTCCAATTTTGCGTTGTGAAAATGATTGTATTGATACTAAAATCAATCATGGTAAGCCATGGTCAACCATGGTCCTATGTCGCATTGTCACATTTATTGTCTCAATATGAAAATCGACCATTGTCAGCCATGTTTATTTTAGAGTTTATAATATTTATCATAGGGTATATATACCTTTGGCTTGTCAATCATGGTCAATATGAAAATCAACCACGGTCAACCATGGTCCAATGCCACATTGTGATAAATATTGTCTCAATATGAAAATATACCATGGTGAACCATTTTGAAGTATGCTCAACCATGGTCTCACGTCACATTTTGACAATTATTTTATCAATATCAACATGAGACATGACCAAAAATGTTTATTTAAGGGTTTCTACCATTTATATTGGGGTTTACATACCTTGGATTTATGCTTTTCCCTCGAGTTTAATATTATTCACTTGGGTTTATAAACCCTTAGGTTTTTAGTATTAACCCCTTAGGTTTACTAATCCTTTGAGTTTATAATTTCAATCATGGTCAACGATGGTAAATCATGGTCAAGCATTGTTAACCATGTTTTATAAAATCAATCATGTCCCAACATCGCATTGTGACAAGGATTGTCTCAATATGAAAATTAACGAAGGTCAACCATCTTTATTTTAGTGTTTACAATATTTATATTAGGGTTTCTATACCTTGGTTCTATAATATTAATCACTTATAATCATTTGGGCTTAATATTAGTCCCTTGGGGAATTAGTATTAATCCCTTGGGTTTATTACATCCTTGGGTTTATTAATCTAAAATTCTGACCATGGTTGACCATGGTATAACATCATATTACGACAAAGATTTTCTCGATATAAAAATCAACCATGGTCAACCATGTTCATTTAAGGGTTTATAAATTTCTTCATACGATTTATATACCATGGGTGTATATTATTCCCTTAAGCTTAAAATCCCCTTGGTTTTTAGTATTAATCCGTTGGGTTTATAATATCAATCATGGCCAACCATGGTCAACTATAATGATCAATCATGGTCAACCATTGTTAATCATGTTTTATAAAATCAATCATCGTGAACCAAGGTCCATCATGGGCAACCATGGTCCAATGGCACATTGTGACAAAGATCGTCTCAATATGAAAATCAACCTTGGTCAACCATGGTCCAATATCGCATTATGATAAAAAATGTTTTTATATAAAAATCAATATTGTTCAACCATCTACAACCATGGTTCAATGTCAAATTTTGACAAAGATTAGCTCGATATGAAAATCAACCATGGTCAACTATGGTCAACAATGTTTATTTTATGGTTTACAATATTTATCTTACAGTTTATATATTTTGGGTTGATAATATTAATCTCTTGAGTTTAATATTATTCCCTTAGGTTCATAATCTCTTGGGGTTTTAGTATTAATCCTTTAGGTTTATTATTCCCTTCGGTTTATTGATGTAAGGTTTAATAGTATTCCTTTCGGTTTAATATGATTTCTTTGGGTTTATAACCACTTGGGTTTTAAGTATTAATGCCTTGGCTTTATTATTCCCTTGCATTAGGAATATCATGGTCAACCTTGGTCAATCATGGTCAACAAGGGCCAACCATGTTTTGTAAAATCAACCATGTCCAATCATGGCCAACCATGGTCCAACATCGCATTGTGAGAAATATTTTCTCAATATGGAAATCAACCATGGTCATCCTTGCTCCATCGTTGCATTGTGGCAAAGATTGTCTTGATATGAAAATTAATCTTGGTCAACCGTGGTCCAATGTCACATTGTGACATTGATATGAAAATCGACCATGGTCAATGATGTTTATTTTAAGGTTTATAATATTTATCTTAGTGTTTATATACCTTTGGTTTATAGTATTAATTCCTTTGGATTAATACTATTTTGTTGTGTTCATAGTCCCATGGGGTTTTAGTATTAATACTTTGGGTTTATTATTCCCTTAGGTTTATAAAATCAATCCCTATGTTTTATTAATCAAGGGTTAATATTCCTAGGGTATAATACTAAAAAATAAAGGGATTATAAACCCAAGATATATAAAACCCATTGAATAATATTAAACCCTAGGGAATAATATTAAACCCTTGGGTTTATTAATCCCTTAGGTTTAATATACCTTTGGTTTATAATCCCTTGAGTTTATATTAATTGGTTTATAATGTCTAATTATAATTCCTTGTATTTATAACATTACTATTATTAATTAGTATTACTACTAATATTACTAATTAGTATTATTAATTGATATTCCTATTATTATTAATTAATATTAAGATTATAAATTAATATTAATATTACTACTATTATTAAATAATTAATTTATATTACATAATAATAAATAACATTTAATATTAAATAATAGTTATTATTTATTGCAACACTTTTTTTAATTATAATGATAATAATAATATTTTTATTGCAATAGTTTTTTTTGTATTATTATTTTATTTTTTTTATTATTATATATCTATTAATAGTAGATTGAAATGAAGACTTCAAATATATAACCCACATTAATATATTAGTGTGGTTGTGTTGGTTTTAGTGAAATCTAAAAGAATATTAGTTAAACCTAGATATATTATACTCTCAAAAGCTATAGAAATAAATTGAGTTATCTAGGCCATCTGTTATTAGCAAACCTGGTTCAAAAATTAGCTCTTTGAACATTTTCTTAAAAAAAAAAACTTATATCTATTTAAATATTTTATCAATAGAATTGAGAAAAAAAGAGGTGTTAGCTCATTCCATCGATCATTTATGTGCTTATGTGATTGTTTGTTTAACCGTAGTTATTAGTATTTATCTCCTATGTCCATGAAAGCAATGTTGACCTAAAGGATTATATAAATATGTTGATAACATAATTTTGAATTATATTATAGGTTTTGAATGATTATTTTTAAATTTATAATATAATTTTGTAATATCTTCTTTTAAATCTTAATAAATTTATAAATGAAATCCAGGCATATATTAAATTTTAAATTTATTTTATTTTATTTTTAATAATCTTTTTATAAGTATACTTAACAAATTGAAATTAAAATAATATATCTAATCTATTTATTTACATTGCTTCTTAAACGTAAAGTTTTAAAGGAATATAATATCAAAATTAATTTCACTGAATACAATTTTATCACTGGTTAAATTTTTACAGTTTAAATGATTATTATAATTTTGTTATTATTGAAGTCAGAATTATATGATTCATAACGATAGAGAAAAAATATTATAATAATTTAAGTGTTATTGAATTCAGAATTATATGATACGTAATGATGGAGAAAATGATCTTTGGATTTTTATCATGCACGATTTTTGGGTTCAACCTTTCAAACTCTCCAGTGTAGTTCATGGTTTATTAACCATAGTGGAGGCTATGAAAGATTAACCCTAAAAATTTTGGTTTTTGGGTTCAACCTTTCAAACTCTCCAGTGTAGTTCATGGTTTATTAACCATAGTGGAGGCTATGAAAGATTAACCCTAAAATTTTTCGTAGTTTAGTAAATCCACCCTGCGTTAAAAGCAATCTATACTATACTACGATATAAATTACTTAAACATAAACCTGTAAAAGAATATAGTATCAAAATTAATAATACTGATTATAATTTTACCACTTGGCAGAAATTTAGATTTCAAATTATTATGATAATTTTAATACATCCACCCCGCGTTAAAAGCAAGCTACGGTACCGTATAAATTCAAAAATTTATACTCTTAAAGATTCGGTCAACGCTTTCTCGCTAAGGATGTTCATACCAAGAACATTACACATTTACAATCTTCAACATTTTTCTTTTTAGTTATTCCCAAGTATTATATTTGCGAAATATCAGTTGTTCACGGTAGATTATTTTGTTAAAACTGAGGCGTCAGAAGGTTTTAAAACTGGTTGGAGCTATTAAGGATGATTTAAAGCTCAGTATGGCTCCATAAAAATATTAATTTTGTGAAAAGGAAGATTTTAAATAAACTCTTAAGCTTTGTTATTTAAAGCTAAATGTTATTTTTAATATTCATGGAGTTCTCTGAAAATAATATTTTTTATTGTTTAAAATCATGGATCTATTTGTGGTAGTTTAAGTGGGGATGGGGTGGAATGAAGTCTCATCGAACTGGAGACTTTAGGTACGAATTTTGGGCTACCTTCTTAGCAGGATGAATAATGGACATGTAAACACAAAAATGAAATAATCCTACCAAACTTACCAAAAAAAGTAAATTGTTTAAAAAGATATGATGACCATTTTCTTAGTATACTTGCAATGCTTTTGGAAAATTGTACATGTGTAAATATAATTTTTTTGAATTGAAAAATCTTGCCTAAAACAATTGTGACAGACATATACTCTTGTTCAAAATTAAACTACAAAAATTGTAAAGACCAAACCTCCCCACTTAATCATTGAACCACAATCTTACAACTACATCTGTAAATATACATTTCAGTAAAAAACAAATTCCATGCGATGTTGCCATATCAAAAGCTCATATTCCAAGGAATTCCCCACCTTGCATCACAAGAAATTACTTTGCTTTATGTCGATTGCAAATTTTAATCGAGTGAGATTCTCTCTTTTGTCATTACTTGGCTACTGTTTTTTCAGGCGGAAGGCCACGTAGAATTGTCATCTTGGGTCTAGTTGCCTCGTACGCACAAATGATCATATGCGTACGCACACTTTCTCTCCATACAAAAACGCAAAAGAGAATATATAACATGTGGAGTTAAAAAGCGTCAAACCTTACAGCCTCAATAATTGCACTTCTCCTATTAGAAAAATAATTGTACATGTGTAAGTAGACAGGCAATAAAACGGTCAAGTTTCATGTGGTCTCAGCATCACAAAAGCACATAATCCGGGGGAGTTTCTCCACCTCGCATCACAAGAATTCACTCTGTGCTTTATGTCAATTGAAAATTCTAATTTAGTCAGATTCTTTCTTTTCTCATTACTTGGAAATTGGCTAGTCATCGTGTCTCTACATGCCTTCATATGCGTACGTACACTTTCTCTCCATTCGAAAACGCAAGAGTAAATATACAACTGTGATTAGTTGAAAAGCGTGAAATCTTACCAGCTCAGTCAGTGGATAAAAGCTTGAAACGCGATTATCGTTCCCAGCTCAGTCAATGGAAGCCTACTGGCAGTAGCTTTATGTCGCTGCCTTGCTTTCCTTTTGTATCTTAATCTTTTCTTGTCTGTCTTTTATATACTATTTTAGATTCATTTGAGACCAGATTTATAATAGATTTAGAGGGATCAAATTCATGGAGGTGTAAATTTGCTTTTTGGAGTGTAAAACTTCGTCAAAAGTTTGCACCTGCTGTTATTTGATCTCCCTAGTTACATGATAGATCTGGTGTTAGATGGATATAAGCTGGTTTTAGTTGAGGGCAACAACGTCACATTTTTAGATCATCATTATTATATATATGTTTGACATTAAGTTCAAAATTCACATTATGTTATTTTTGTTTGGCATGACCATAACATTCTCTTCCTTAATTTAGTTTGTGTTGCTTGCCTTGAATGGTTTGTACATTTGTTTTTGGATGTTTTGAGTGGTTTGTGTATTTACATGTTTGGATTTGGATGCTAGTGTTTGTGAATGTTACAATTCTTGTGTTATATTTTTATATGTATATGTAATTGTCTATTACTAACTAGTTGGTAATGAAAAAGAGAGAATATTTTCAATAGTTTGCAGGAGGATAGTTTGCAGGAGGATTGGTACTGGAAATCTATTTCATTTAATTTTATGTATAACAACATCTTACAAATAATTAATTCTTAATATTTTCCCTCTAGGTATTACTAAATATATATTGATGAATAGTTTTAAGAATTTATTGCATCAATATTACTATTAAAATAATTTGTTTCTTTGTTAATGTTTGAATAATTTATTTCCTTCAAGAAAATTTTGATGATTTTTTTATCTATAGTCTATTTTGCAAAGTCAATAAATAATGTATTTTTTAATTTTTTTAAATGAGTGGCCAAATTTATAAAATCTTTACATCCAAAGAATTATTACATCTCTTTGACAAATATTTTGATTTATTTTGAATGTTTATAAATATACTTTTTCCTTTTATAAATATTATGAATACAATGTTGTACACAATTATCTATTAGTAATTTTGAACATATGTAATTGTTTGTTAGTTTGTGATAAAAAAAAGAGGCAATCTTGTCAAGGATTAATTTCCACTTTGCAAGAGGATTTATTCTACACATCTATTTCATTTTAATTCAAGGTATCACAACTTTTGGTGATTAATTAATTCTTAATAGTGTTTCTCTAGGTATTAATAAATATATCTAAACATATCTCCCTCTCCCTCTCTCTTCCCCTTCTCTCCCTCTCTCCCCCTTCTAACTATCGCCCCCCCTTCTCTCCTCTCTCGCTCTCTCTCTATCTCCCTTATCACTCCTCTCTCTCTCTCCACCTTTATCTCTTCTTACCTCCCTCTCTCCTTCTCTCTCTCACATCCTCTCTCTCTTACCTCCTCTATCGCCCTTTCTCTCCTAGCTCCCTCTGTCTCCCCCTCCTCTCTCTCTCTCTCTCTCTCTCTCTCTCTCTCTCTTTGCCCTAAAACTCAATCTCTATCTCCCTACCTCCTTCCACCTATCCCCCCTTCTTTCCATCTCTCCTTCTTTGTCTTTCTATCTCACCCCAAAACATACACTCTATCTCTCTCTCCATCTCTCCCTTTTCACTTTCTCTGTCTCTCTTTGTATTTATTTCTTCCTCACTTCCTCTCTCCCCCTCCAACTCCATCTTTTTGTCCCTCCCTCTCTCTAGTCCTTCCCCTCTCTTTGTTTCTCTGCTCCCTCCTCTCTTCCCCCATCTCTCTCTCTCTCTCTCTCCTCCAACCTTGTCACTATCTCCTTCCCTCTCTCCTCCTCTCCTCCCCCTCCATCTTTGTGTCTCCATCTCTCTCGCTTACGCTTCTCTACCTCTCTCACTCTGCTCTTTCTCTTTCTCTTCATTACTCCTTTCCCCTTTCCTTCATTCTATCTCCATCTCTCCCTTGTTTCTCACTATCTCTCTCCACCTTTATCATTGTATGTATTTGTTCTTCCCTCCATATATACCTAGAGTTAATTATATATCATGATATATTAATATATATTATAATATTACAAAAAGTAAATTGTATTAAAGTTAATATTGTAATAATCTAAAGTTATTAATATTTGGATTATAATATATTAATATTTTAATACCAATATTAGATTTAATGATTCTTTTTACATAGAATTGGAAAAAATATATAATAAAAATAGATCAAATGATTTTTCCTTTTAAAGATTCATTTTACCAATATTTAGTTAAATGAAGTATTAAAATATTTTGGAGTAGAGTTTTCAATTCTTTATGTTGAATTAACCTTTTATATTTTGATTTAAGAAATGGTATTGGCTTGATTCAAGAGTAAAAATGTTTGAAATTTCAACTAATTTGGAACTTTAACGTAGTAAAAAAATTTGTTAAATGTAAATTTATAATTCATTCGAATTCAAGCATATGATAAAAGAGTTATTAAACAAATTAGACATTTAAGATTGAAGTGAATGTTTTGGCCGACATTAACCAAAATTATTTTTATTATTTTTTGGGGACGTGACATACTTACATGGTTTTCCTCGGATGAGGAACTAGCTTTTTGGAGAAGAAACTTTTCTTAAACCATTTCTTCTTGCCTTGCTTGTTGAACTTCTTATGAATTTTCTTCCCTTTCGTAACACCATCCTTTTTGTGAGGAAATTTGGCTACAAAATGCCCAACCTCACCACAATCAAAACATATTAATGAAAGTTTACCTTTTAATTTTTCCATACCTATTCTCATTTTCTGCATGAAGTAGGAAAATTCTTTATCTGAGAATTATTATTCATCTTCTTCCTTTTCCTCATCCTTACAATTGCAAGTTTTTTCTTTTGAATTTTGCTTGTCCTTACTATTCTTCTTGGATGCACCAAATAGTGTTTCTAAGTGATATGTACCATTCTCTTCTTCAATCCTCATCTCATATACCATAAGAATTCCATGCAATTCATCTACACTACGATTAGTTAGATTCAATCTATCTTCCAATATAGATACCTTATGGTTAAATCTTATTGGCAAGGTTCTGAGGATATTTGGGACAACAATTTTTGTTTCAATAGGTTCTCCCAAACTGTCCAATGTACTTTTTCAATGTACTTTTTGTTTCATCAACATGGTGAAAGTATGTTGTGATATCTTCATCTTCCCTCATTTTAGGTTGCTCAAATTTTTCCCTAAAAATTTGAAGCTTTGCTTCTTTCCCCTTTGAGTCACCTGCATATATATTTTCAAGCTTGCCCCATACCTCTTTAAGAATTTTGAAACTCAATACTTTAAGACAAACAGATCCGATAAGCACACTGATAATAAGATCTTTAGCCTTTTCATCATATACCATATATATATTTTTTTTTCATCCTAGGTAGGTGTGAAGCCTTTGTCAATGATTTCCCATATTTCGTATCCTTGCGCCAACAAATGAACCTGCATTCCTCCACTCCAAGGTGCATAATTATTTCCATTGAATAAAGGAACTCTATTCTTAGTATACTCCATGATCTCCTTCTAGTTGTTAGAATCCTATTGAAGGAACCAAGCTCTGATTCCAATAGTTGGAAATACTAAGAGGGGAGGTGAATCAATATCCTAGCACTTTTAAATCTTTTCAGACAATTAGTTAATCTTCAATTATTATTAATGTTTATGCAATAATAAAAATAAATAAAAGAAAATAGTATGCACAAGAATTTTAGGTGGAAAACATCATCCAGGTCATAAACCACCGAACTCTTTTCTAATAAATTATTTAATCTTCAGCCCCATACAATGGGTCCCTTATCTCGAATCATACGGCCCCAATGCTATGATTTCTTCATTAATCAACTGAATGGATGCCCCAACACCCTATCAAGCCATAACTCACCTTAGCACCATCCTAACACCCTGAAGTTTTCACAAGCCCCAACCAGTAGGTGAATTCATACACCTGCCTAGCACATACCTGCCACCCTATAATGATTGAAATAAGACAAGGTTGTGGATTCCCAGACTAGGGAAAATCCATAATACAATAAGTTGTATAATGATTTTCATGTACTTGACCAAATACCCAATCACTCTATGACCTGCAACCCAACCATGACATCATCCCAACAGTGACTCCTATACCTCCCAACACTGCCTCTTCGACTCTAGGTAGAATGATTCTTTCACAAATGCTTCTTTTAAAACTTTACAATGATGAATCTTTTAAAAATGACTCTTTTAAAATGATGAATCTTTTATAAATGACTCTTTTACAATTTTACAATGATGACTCTTGACCTTAACAATACATCACTATATCTAGATGATTGTCATGTATTCAAGGATGTCTTGCTGCAATGCTTCCTTTGATTTGATACTTCTGATCACGAATACTTTCTTAATGTTGTACTTGAATCTTATTCTACCTGCATGCAAAATTTGCCCAGTGAAACCATTCCCAAAACAAAACAAAATACCCTTGAACTTACCTCTACCTACAAAACACATGTAAGTGCATCATAATGAATAAATACAAATTGAAATTACAATGGGCACCTGAAGTGTTGTTTTCACTTTTCTTTTTTGACTTTTTACAACAGTATAGAAAGTCTCCCACTCTTGATAAAGGCTTGGACTCTATGCAAAACTATATCCAAATCTGTCCTAAAGACATACAATAAAAACTCATGACTGACCCTAGACTTGTGATGGACCAAGTTCTAAGTACAACAACAGAGACCATTCTATAAACTATGCCACGACAAGTAACATGAACATACAACATCATATAGATTCAAAAGACTTGGTGTAGCATCAAGAATATGTAGCATCGAATGTGTAGTATCAACAATAGGAAATCCAAAAAACTAACAGTGACATATAGAGACAGAGAGATATAACCGAGACCCTGTATATACTTACGTTGTCCTACAAAAACATATGTTAGAGATGTTACTCAAAATTCAAATGTAAACACTAATCACACAAAAATTTCTATAGAAGACTTACCCTTGACTATTGATGTGTGGTCCTTATTAAAGCAATCCTTGAATGCATGCTTTTTCTTTCATTTTAGGAGCTCGATATTGAATCCATTTTACCTATGTAATTTTAGATCTTCAGGGTCTGAAATTTGGTCCTGTGGTAGATCTCAGAGTCCTATTGCCAACCCCATAGGTCTGATCAACATTTGAATATTCAAGAAAGAGTTATTCCTATTCTCCCACGATGACCTTATTATAGACTAGTTCAATAGAGAATACTTGTACGAAGTTCCACGTGTCATTGTTATGACCTTCGACCTTACAAGTGATATCCAAGAAACTACAGTCTATTGTATTACTATCAATATTTACAAAATTTAAATCCAATGCTTAGAGAGAAAGTTATGACAATTTTCCCAACATCACCGGTTTGACATGGAATTCAGGAACCTGCAAAAACCCTAATTTCCTCATATCATATCTCCAAAAATATAGTGAAACAAGATCATAAATTTGGTCATGAAGTTCATCCCGATTTATTCTCAAATGGGTTTTAATTTCAGGCTTTGAAGTTTCACGTAATAAAATTTATAGTGAAAGTGCCATGATGAATTGTTTGAAGCCACAAAATCCCCACTATAGGAGGATATGAGGGTTACTATTTATATGAATTTCTAATAAGCTATAAGACAAGAATGTGGATTCCCAATCTAGGGACAACAATCCATGATACAGTAAGATGTACAATGATTTGCTTGTACTTGACCAAATACCCAATCACCTTATGACCTGCAACCCAACCATGACATCATCCCAACAATGACTCCTATACCTCCCAACGTTGCCTCTTTGACTCTAGGTAGAATGACTCTATCACAAATTACTCTTATACAATGATGAATCTTTTATAAATGACTCTTTTACAATTTTACAATGATGACTCTTGGCCTTAACAATACTTTGCTATATCTAGATGAATGTCATGTCTTCAAGGATGTCCCACTTCAATGCTTCCTTTGATTTGATACTTCTAATCTCAAATACTTTCTTGATTTTTTTACATCTTATTCTACATGCATGCAAAATTTTCCCAGTGAAACCGATCCCAAAACAAAACAAAATATCCTTGAACATACCTCTGCCTACAAAACACATGTAAGTGCATAATAATTAATAAATACAAATTAAAATTAGAAGGCATACCTGAAGTGTTACTTTCACTTTTTTTGTTGACTTGTTGCAACAGTAGAGAAAGACTCCCACTCTTGATATAGGCCTCGAATCTATGCAAAACTATATCCAAAATTGTCCTAAAGATATATACAATAAAAACTAATGACTGACCCTAGACTTGTGATGGACCAAGTTCTAACTACAACAACAGAGATGATTCTATCAACCATGCCAAGACAAGTAACATGAACATACAACATCATATAGATTCAAAAGACTTGGTGTAGTATCAAATGTAGCATCAAATGTGTAGTATTACGAACAGGACATCCAAAAAACTAACTATGATAGATATAGACATAGAGTTATAACCAAGAACGTGGATATACTTATGTTGTCCTAGAAAAACATATGTGAGAGATGATACTCAAAATTTAGATGTAAACACTAATCACACAAACCTTTCTGTATGAGACTTACACTTGACTATTGATGTGTGGTCCTTATTGTAGTAATCCTTGAATGCATGCTTTTTCTTTTCTTTTAGTAGCTCGACATTGAATCTATTTTACCTACGTAATTTCAGATCTCTAGGGTTTAAAATTTTTCCCCGTGGTAGATCTCAGAGTCCTATTTCCAACCCCATAGGTCTGATAAACATTTGATTCTTTAAGAAAGGATTATGCCGAGTCTCCCATGATGACCTTTGATAGACTAGTTCGATAGAGCAAACTTGTATGAAGTTCCATGTGTCACTGTTACGATCTTTGACCCTACAAGCGATATCCAAGAAACTACAATCTATTCTATTTCTATCAATATTTATGAAATTTTAATCCAATAGAGTTGAGTCGAATTATGATCTTCAACAAAGGATGAGTTATGTGCCACAAAAGGGATGAATTCTACAAAATAAATTTTCTCCAAAAGATAGCTCAAAAGTTGATCAGAAAAATCAATCAAGAACTCTTAATGCAAAAGATATATAGTACCGAAACATTGTCACTTAAATCTTATTCTAGGTTCATCAGATTTGAACCTCTTGACCTTTCTTCACGGGCCCTAATTTCTTCTTGCTTACTTGACCAAGTTGGAGGCCGGATGGAGGATAGCACACCTTCTTTTGTACTAGTTGGGTCACCCAAATCATGGTTGACCTGACTAGAGAGAAAGTGGCTTTTATCTTAAAAAATTAAGTTCTCCTCAATGGAAAAGATTTAAGGGGGATATTATATCTTCTTTCGAAGGGCTTAAAGTGATATCTCAGGATATGCTATTCTTCTCTTTACCTAGACATCCTTTGACATCAATAACAACTATTGTCTCAAATGTACCTAATTTGAGCTTGAAAAGCTTCTACATTTTTATCTCGTGTTAGTGACTAGATAGGTACTTCCTTTGGAAATACTTTTTAAAATTATCTAATGAAATTCTCTTCCAATCATATGTTTTACTCCCTCATCTACTTCCATGATATGTTTATTTTTCCCTTCGAGTGACTTGTGGAAATTTGAGGAATAAGCATGTAGGTGAAGGCAGTTTCTCATTTCCAACAACCAAGCTTCAAGCTATTCTCCCTTCTTATGCTCACCAATAAATATAGATGGGTCAACTTTCCTTAGTTCCCCTTATAAACAATCCAAGTTTGGTTTCATTTTTGACCACCTTACTGGTGAATTTCGTGAACTACTTTCAAACCATGAAGAAACATGGACTCTCTTAGCTGTTTTTCTTGTTTCATAATGATGATGTCCAATAACACTCCTATAATTCCTTAAATGCCCAACTCCTTTCCCCTAACTATTGATTCATGAGAGTCATGAGTCATAAGAACTCCATTCTCCTCTCCAATCTATAGAAAGTATGTAAAATCAAGGTATTAATCTTTTTTTTTCTCTTATCAACTTCTCATTATCAACTTTGTAGATGAGCACCTATATTTTTAGGTTCCTTATAGTTTTAACTAAGGGTCTATTGTCTGGTTTATCCCTTCCATTCCCATTTTTCTATCTTCCATGATTACCCATGCTCACATTTAAGGATCTAGCCTCTTCTTCCTATATGTACAATCCTTGAGTATGAACCATACTCGTGGTCCTCCTTTTTGTCCAACCTTATAAGCCATTTGCTACTTTATTTTGAAAATTTTAGGAGATTTCCTTACTTTAATCCAAAATTGTAGGTTGGTATGGGTATTCACCTCCTTCAAATCCTTTTACTGATTCCTTTGGCACTCCATTATGAGCTTTGGACACTATGTTATGCGATATTGAATTGGTTGTATACTATTCCCTTCAACTACACTATTGTAGTGAATTATAATTTGTTCACCTTGAACCCCTAAAAAATTTCAATTAGTCTATAACTACACCAAGTAATTATCTTCAATTAGACAAAATCCTTATATGCACCTTTATTTCTACTAAGATAAATAATTAGGTGCTTGGGTTTCCCTAATTCTCATTGGGCTTGAACTAACTTGCGTCATCTCCCTTGACACTTGGTATGCATGTGGCCTTCCACTTTACGTTTGGTAAAGCCTTTATCTCTGTTGGGTGAAATACATAATCTTTTTCCCTCTAAGAGATGTCATAGACTAGAATCTTCGCATCATGTTACTATTAGTTTCTTTCTACTCTGAAAACAACCTAGATTGAGAGGCGCAAGATCTAGTCAGGGCCTCTCTTAGGTTATGCCATCTTGGCGTGTCATCATTGGGATTTCCTTACTTCACGACCCTAATTAAAAGTGTCGAGGTATGAGGTGTGATACCTGATATATGTTAGATTATGATGATGGCATGATGATGTCATGTTGATATGTAATGTCACATTAGTTTTCCATGCAAGTTTCCATGTCAAAATCTCCTATTCACCTATGCCTATGTGGCCCCACTATAACTACCTACATGTCTTGTTCAATAACCTGCACATCTTGTACTCGCTATATTTCCTCGATCAAAATTAGTAGTAGTGCATACCCCCAATAGTGATTTCAAGTATCAGGAGGGGGGTGCCCCATAATTAATATCCATTGTCAATTAACATTAGGTTATTTATTGTGCATCTCAACCATGTCGCCTTCTCTCACTAAAAATAGAACATGAGGTGAGGCCCCATGATTTCTCTTGATTGTTGATCTACAATGGTCTACAGTTGATCTGAATGATGAAAAGGGAACAACTTTCCACAACCCACTCCTCCATTACCTATTAAACTTCAACCATTATGGGTGGTAACAACCACACTAATAAATTACATTTTGGCTATGGATATTTCGCTTGGGAAACTTTCCCAAGGTTTAACACAACTTCCAAGGAAAAAATTATGTATCTCTCTCCAAGTTTGTAGGTCAATCAAAGAAATTTTACTCCATTCAAAAGGATTCTTAACATGATTTAGGTGTGGGGTGATATAATTAAAGTCATACCACTAATAATGTCCCCCACACTAATAAAAATTAAACCATGATGGGGGGCCACAAGTAATCTCCACAATTAGATTTCACATTGCAACAAATGAATGGATTTTTTCCTCTTAAATTGCACTTTGACCTTATTTTACCAATTTTGTATAAAATTTCATCGAAATTGTTAGGAATTTTGGGATAAAATTTTCCAAATTTCTCCAAAATTCTTCCATTGTGGCTTTGTAATTGGCCCCTGCTAGGAACCTATAATTTCCCCTGTTAATTTCCTCGAATTTAAAAAGGGCTTAAATTTCCTCAAATTAAAAAAGGGCTTAAATTTCCTCAAATGTCATCGAAATTTCTCAAATTTCATTTTGGCATTATGATAAACAATCGATTTGCACACATCTACTAGCATTTGTCTAAACACTTTGACTACAACATGTACCTTTATTTGCTACACTTGGCCCATAAAATCCAAATGTTTCATCCTGGGTTCTGATACCACCGGTAATGTACCCGAGAAACCTGTCAACCTATTCTAGCCTCTTTTTGAGTCCCAATTCCATGCCAAAATCCATTGGCAACCTTTGACCTAAAAACTATATTTTATTTGGGAAATTAATTTCTACTAAAATTCACATCTAACCACAAGATAAAATGCGATGCATATTTCCCACAGAGGTTTGGTCTCATGGCCAGCAGACAATCTGTTAAGTCGTCCGTGCCCCTGTGCAAGTCACGAGTTCAAGTCTTGTCTTAACCAAGGGTTGTTCTTGCGGGCTAGCTAGTTCCTCCTAAAGGTTATAGTGGCAGCCGGTGGGATTCAACACTGTGTAACGCGAGTACAATACCACCACCATTACCAATTCCGCTAGTCACCAGAAAAAGAAATGTAATGCATATTGATAGCAATGTTCTAATGTAATAATTTTTTTAATTGTCATAAAGATACATTTCATTAACACACACACACACACACACAAATTTACAAAAGAAATAAATATAGAGGATAAAACCTATATTTTAATTGTCCAACTAAATAGAGTCCTTCAACATTGCACCCAACACTAGACCACATTACTCATTTCTTTCAATAGCAGGTCAACCTTGAGCTAGGGCATTGACTCCATGGGGCATCAACATAAAATTACCTAAATTCTATTATGTATCTTGTACCAACAACCATTGGACAAAGTACCAAGCCTGATATCCTCCAACCGATGATCATGTGACTCCTAGGAGTTCCACTTCACTCATCGGTATTGAAGGCCTTCACACTGCTAAGCTACCAAACCCAACAACCTACAACTAGTAATCATGTGGCTTCCAAGAGTTCTACTTCCCTCAAGGGACTTAAAGACATTCTTCCAGACCTTCAGAAAACCAAGGTACCAAACCCAAAAACCTCCAACTAGGAATCCTATAAAATGTAGGTGTTCCATTTCCCTCACATGTCTTCTAGGTATGCTTCCATGCCTCAGACATCCATGATGCCAAAATTGGTAGTCTTGAACTAGTAGTCGCATTCATTCTAGGAGTTACACTCCCCCCACAACTCTTCTACGTACATCTACATGATTTTATTACATGATCTTATCCATGTTTCCATGGTCATATGACCATAATCCTTTAGAAGAATCATTCTTACCACCTTCACAATGTTACCATGCCACTTCATAAATGCATGCCTCTTTTTTTCCACTTGGAATTCACCCAAACCACATCGTTAGCATAGGTTATATGGATGTCTTCCTTTTGCATATCATGGAAACCATATGAGCCTTAGTTACGGATCAAAAATGTATTAGCCCCTAACACTCGTTTTGTATTTTCTTTCTACAACCATTGTATTATATTAATATGCATGTGTTATCATAATTATATTTCTATGCCTTCTAGCCTCAAAATATAATATATGTGTACACGAGCATACCAACTACAAATCATAACACATTCATGCACATGGGAGAAATTCCCCCCATTTCTTATATACGCACATTCACACAGGCATCATATCCATCA
This sequence comes from Pinus taeda, assembly GCA_000404065.3. NCBI lineage: Eukaryota > Viridiplantae > Streptophyta > Pinopsida > Pinales > Pinaceae > Pinus > Pinus taeda. The sequence continues at coordinate 72,753 of APFE030988624.1, forward strand.
TTATTTTTTCTCGGCTCACAATCCTATTTATTGTGTCGTGGCTTTCTAGCCAAGTCCTGCATATACATGCTACTTACATTCTAGTGGTTGAACAAGGATGTTATAATAACATCCCCTTAAAAAGAATATGAAATATATCACTGGATTACACAAGGTAAACATTAAGGCTTGTAAATCTAATCATTAACCAAATATACACCAACAATGGTTCGATTATATTCTATTTAGGCTGAGGAATCTTGCACAATAGGTAAATTTATTCTCACATTTCGATGAAGAAGATAATCTAATCCTATGCTTGATTACTTAGGGTCGACAAAGACAACAGGTCTATGACAAATCGAAGGTATAAATTTGCATTCAAATATTGCATTGTTTATTTGTGAACCAAATATTTTGAAGAAGCAGTGAAACAAGAAAATTATGTCAATTAATTCAATGATGAAATGGATTCCATTGAGTAATGGCATGTGGGACCTAGTGGAATTACTAGAAGGTAAAAATTGAATTTGTGTAAAATGCATTTTCAAAACCAAGATTAATTGGAAAAGGAGAAGTCAAAATATAAAAGGCTATATTGTGCGAAAGAGGTTTTGCACAACAACCTAGAACGAATTATGGTAGGATATTGGTATATGTTGCAATTTGATATATAATTACAGTTCTCTTAGTGATAGTAGCTAAAATCAAGTTTATATTTTATGAAATGGATGTAAATTCATCATTATTGAATGATATTTTTTAACATGAAGTCTATGTGGAGGAGAAGCTAGGATATGTGGTAAAAGGACATGAGGATAAATTCTATAAATTGAAGAAAACTCTTGATGGACTTAACTAATCTCCTAGTGGTTAGAATCATATGAATAACTCATACTTGTTTGGTAATGAATTTGTTAGAAGTATTAATGAGCATACATTGAATATAAAAGGATGATAAAGAAGGAAATATATTGATGGTTTGCTTAGATGTCACTGTTATGATCTTCATGGGAAATTTTTGATATGATTTTCATGCAAAATGTTTTGATAGATAAGTTTAAATTGGGCATAATGAAAGAATCTAAAATGCTTTTTTTGGGGGTCAATCATATGTTTCCATAATACTAAAGTCATTCAATGAAATCTATGAATTTTTCACTTCAACTAGATTATGCTATGGATATGTCGAACAAGTCCATTAGGATAATGAGCTATAAAGAAACACCAATTCCAATTGCAATAGGCACAAATCATAGTGAAGATGATATGTGATCAAAGGCACATCCAACTATATTCAAGAGATTGGTTCACAACTTCATGTACTTAATTACCATAAGGTAAATAATTATTGATGCTATCAATTTGATTTCTAGGGTCAATGATTCCTCAAAATAACCACATTGGCAAATATATATTATTGGAACAATAACATAAGGTACATTATATTATGGAAATAGTAAAGATTTCACGATTGGGTATACAATCATTCATTTTACACAAAGGCCTTATCGCACATGTTGAGCTAGTAGCAACAACAAGAACGTGCCAATCAATTTGGTTGCATATAGTATTTGGCGATCTTCAATAAGGACAAAAAGGACGATGCCTAGCATATTGTCACAACAACATAATAGTGTCAAATAGAAGTCTTCCATCAAAAAGAATGAGAATACTAATAATATGTATCACTTTGTTAGAGGAGATGTGAATCATGGATAAATCTACCTGGAATTTTATAAATCAAACAACTAATTGACAAATCCATTAACAAGATATGTGTTTGAACTATAAATAGAATTTAGTGGTTGTAAATGATGAAGTATTAATAGTCATATTAAGGAGATATGTTAAGATATTCATGATAATTTTAGTAAATTCTAGGAAAGTGTTAATTAGATGTAGATATCTTATTTTGTCAAAAGCTATAGAAATAAGTTGAGTTATTGAGTCCATCTCTTATTAACAAACCTAGTTTAAGAATTATCTCTATATGTTTCTTGAACATTTTCTTTAGAAAAAATATATCCATTTAAACATTTTTCAAAATAGACCAATAAAAACAAAAATAATGTGTTTATTTAATGGTTTATTTAACCATAGTTATTAGTATTTATCTCCTAGGTCCATGAAAAGCGTGTAGACTTAAAGGATTATATGAATATGTTGATAATATTAATTTTGAATTATTAATATATGATTTCAATGATTTTTTTGAATTTATTCCTATTTTTTTAATATTTGTTTTTAATTTTAATAAATATTTATATTATCTTTTAAATCTATTAAATAGGTATAAACGAAATCGTGGCTTATATATTAAATTTAAAATTTAATATATTTTTCATTTTAGAAAATCTTTATATATATATATATATACTTAACAAATTGAATTTAAAAATAATACATTTAATCTATATTTATTTACATTACTTTTTCTTAAACATAAAGTTTTAAAAAATACATAATATCAAAATTAATATACGGACTACAATTTTAGCACTAGTTAAATTTTACATTTCAAATTATTTAATGATAATTTTTGGAATTTTGGTATTATTGAATTCAAAGAAAAAATAATTTAAATTAATACATTTAATCTATATTTTATTACATTACTCTTAAACATAAACTTAAAAAATAAAATATAAATCAAAATAAATATACGGACTACAATTTTAGCACGAGTTAAAATTTTACCTTTCAAATTATTATGATAATTTTGACATTTTCAAAATTATTATGATTAATTTTTGGTATTATTTGAATTCAAAGAAATAAATAATAAATAAAATAATTATTATGGTATTTTGGTATTATTAAATTCAGAATTATGTGATTCATAATAATAATAGAGAAAATGATCTTTCTAATTAATCACACACTATTTTTGGGGTCAACCTTTCAAACACACTATTTTTGGGGTCAACCTTTCAAACGGGGCACGGTGGTTCAGGGTTGATTAACCACAGTGGACGGTATGAAACATTGACCCCCAAAATTTTTGGTAGTTTTAAATTTTAATAAACCCAACCGGCGTTAAAAGCAATCTATGCTACGATATAAATTACTTCTTAAACATAAACCTGTAAAAGAATATAAGATCAAAATTAATAATAGTGAATTTAATTTTACCACTTGCGAGGAGTTTAGATTTCAAATTATTATGATAATTTTAATTCATCCACGCTGCGTTAAAAGCAATCTACGCCACAGTATAAATTCAAAAATTTATACTCTTAAAGATTCGGTCAACGTTTTGTCGCTCAGGATGTTCATACCAAGAACATTACACAGTTACAATCTTCAACAATTTTATTTTTAGTTATTCCCGAGCATTATATTTGCGACATATCAGTTGTTCACGTTAGGTTATTTGGTAAGAGGTATTAGCGATGCTTTAAGCTCAATATGGGTCCATGAAAATATCATTTTTGTGAAAAGGAGGATTTTAAATAAACTTTTAAGCATTTTTATTTCAAATTAAATGTTATTTTTTAATATTCATGGAGTTTTCTAATAATAAGGGGAATAATGCTTTCCATTGTTTGTTTAAAAGGAAGAGTCTATTTGCGGTAGTTGAGGTGGCGATGGTCTGGAATGAAGTCTCACTGAACAGGAGATTTTGGGTTCAAATTTTGGGCTACCCTCCCTCCTAGCAGGGTGAATAATGGACATGTAAACACAAAATGGAGAGATTCCTACCCAACTTACAAAAAAAATTTGTTTAAAAGGATATGATTACCATTTTCTTCATATATTTACAATGCTCTTTGGAAAATTGTACATGTGTAAGTATAATTTTTTTTCAGTTGAAAAATTTTGAGTAGAAAAATTATAACCAATATATACTCTGGTCCAAAATTAGACTACAAAAGCTGTAAAGACTAAACCTCTCCACTTAATCATTGGACCACATTTTTACGACAACATATATAAACTTACATTTCATAAAAAAAATTCAAATTTCATGTAATATCACCGTATCAAAAGCTCATATTCCAAGGAATTCCCCACCTTGCATTACAAGAAATTACTTTGCTTTATGTCGATTGAAAATTTTAATAAAATGAGATTTTTCTCTTTTGTCCTTGGAAATTGGCTACTGTTTTTTCAGGGGAATCCCACGTAGAATTGTCATCCTGGATCTACTTGCCTGGCACACACATATGATCATATGCGTTCGTACACTTTCTCTGCGTACAAAAACGCAAAAGAGAATATAGAACATGTGAAGAGTGGAAAAGAGTCAAACCTTACAGGGTCAATAATTGCACTTCTCCTATTAGATAAACAATTGTACGTGTGTAAGTATACATTCAATAAAACGCACAAGTTTCATGTGGTCTCACCATCACAAAAGCACATATTCTGCGGAGTTTCCCCACCCCGCATCACAAGAATTCACTCTTTGATTTATGTCAATTGAAAATTTTAATTCAGTCAGATTCTCTCTTTTCTCCTTACTTGGAAATTGGCTACTCATTTCTTCACGTTAAAGCCCACGTAGAGTTGTCATTTTGTCTCTACATGCCTTCATATGCGTGTACACTTTCTCTCCACAAGGGAACGCAAGAGTCAATATAGAACGTGTGAATAGTTGAAAAGCGTGAAATCTGGCTTTATGGCGCTGCCTTGCTCTTTTTTTAATCATAACCTTTGTCTTTTATATATGGATTTATATTTATCTTAACATCGTATGATCAAATTTTTCAAGATGCAAACTTTTTTTGGGATGTAGAACTTGAGAAAAAGTTTGCACCTAGAGGGATTTGATCCCTCTAAGTGCATGATAGATCTGGTGTTAGATGGATCTAAACTTGTTCTAGTTGAGGACAAGAATATCACATTTTTAGATCATCATTATTATGTATATGTTTGAGATTAACTTCAAAATTTACATTATGTTATCTTTGTTTGGCATGACCCTATCATTCTTCTTTAATTTAGTTTGTGTTGATTGTCTTGAATGGTTTGCACATCTGTTTTTGGATTTTTTGAGTGATTTGTGTATTTACATGTTTGGATTTGGATGGTACTTATTGTGAATGTTACAATTCTTGTGTTATATTTTTATATGTATATGTAATTGTCTATTATTAACTAGCTGGTAATGAAGAAGAGAGAATATTTTCAATCATTTGCACGAGGATTGATAATGGAGATCTATTTCATTTCATTTTAATTTTAGGTATCAACTTGTGACAAATAATTCGTTCTTAATATTTTCCCTCTAGCTATTACTAAATATATCTTGATGAATAGTTTTAAGAATTTAATGTGTCAAAGTTAACTCTTAAAATAATTTGTTTCTTTGTTAATGTTTGAAATAATTTATTTCCTTTAAGAGCATTTTGATGATTTTGTTTTTTGGCCAAGTTTATAAAACATTTACATCCAAGTAATTATTACATTTCTTTGAAGTATATTTTGATTTATTTTTAATGTTTATTAGTATATATTTTCATCTTATAAATATTTTGAAGACATTGTTGACACAATTATCTATTAGTAATTTTGAATAAAAGCAATTGTCTTTTAGTTGGCAATGAAAAAGAGAGAAGATCTTATGAAAAAATAATTTTGCACTTTGTAAGAGGAACATTATGCACATCTATATGATTTTAATTATAGGTATCACAAATTTTGATGTTAATTAATTCTTAATAGTGTCCCTCTAGGTATTACTAAATACATCTAAATATATCTCCCTCTCCCTTTCTCTTCCTTTTCTCTCCCTTTCTCTCCCTTATATCTCTCTAGCCTCCCTCTCTCTATCTCCCTCGTCACTCCCTCTCTCCCTCTCCACCTTTGTCCCTATATTTACTTATTCTTACATCCCTCTATCTGTCTCCACCTTTATCCCTCTATTTATTTCTTCTTACCTCCCTCTCTCTCCCCGTCCCTCTCTTCTCCTCTCTCTCACATGCTCTCTCTCTTCCTTCATCTCTCGCCCTTTCTCTCCCACCTCCCTTTGTCTCCCCAACCTCTCTCTCTACATTTCTCCCTTGTCACTCCCTCCCTCTCTCTCTATTTATTTCTTCTACACTCCCTCTATCCCCCTCCAACTCCATCTCTTTGTCCTTCCCTCTAAGTCCTCTCTCTAGTCCTTCCCCTCTCCCCATTTCTCACCTACATCCTTATCTCTTCCTCGTTCTCTCTCTCTCTCTCTCTCTCCGCCTCTCTCTCGCTGCCCTCCAACCTTTCACTCTCTCCTTCCCTCTCTCCTCCTCTCTACCCCCTCCATCTTTGTGTCTCCATCTCTCTCTCTTACCCTTCTCTCCCTCTCTCCCTCTCCTCTTTCTCTCTCTCTTCATTACTCCTTTCCCCTCCTTCATTCTATCTCCATCTCTCCCTTGTTGATCCCTCTATCTCTCCACCTTCCACCTCTATCACTGTATGTATTTGTTCTTTCCCTCAATAACATATCTACAAATAAATCATATATCCTGATATATTAATATATATTATAATATTATTATATAAAGGTTAATATTGTATTAATCCATTTTTTTTAATTTAATAATATTATAATTTATAATAATTAATATTAATCCTAATTTTTAATATCAATAGTAGACTTAAATGATTTTTTACCATAACATGATAACGAAATCTATAATAAAATAAATCAAATAAATATATATGATTTTTCCTTTTAAAAATTCCTTTTACTATAAATTTAATTAAAAAGAAGTATTAAAAGATTTTGGAGAAGGTTTTTGATCTTTTGTGTTTAATTAAACCTTTTTTATATTTGATTTAAGAAATAGTATTGGCTTGAGTAAAAAGTAAAAATGTTTAAAATTTTACTTAATTCAAACTTTAATGTAGTAAAAAAAAATGCTAAAAGTAAATTTATAATTCATTCAAGTTCACATATATGATAAAATAGTCATAAAACACATCAATCATTTAAGATTAGAGTGAATGTTTTGGCTGACATTAACGAAAACTACTTTTATTATTTTTTAACAATGTGACATACTTAAACATGGGGTCATATTGAGTTGTAAAATGCACCTCTCTTGACTCAATAAAATTTGTGTATTATAATTAATTTTGATGGTTTATTCTACCACCACTTAAGAAATTCTAAACATTTAGTATATATATATATAAAGTTACCATTATGTGTTTACTTTAGGCTTATTTTTTATTTATTTTTGGTAATATTGGCCCGTTGTTCTTGTTATAAATTAAATATAGATCTTTTGAAATGTTAAGTTTGAGCTTTTTATTTGTTTATTTAAGTTGTAGGCATTCCTATTTCAAGTTCTAGACGTGGCTCTCAAGTTTTTTTATTTGTTTTAAGTGGATGGACATGTTTAAATATGGGCCCAATATTCTTAGTCTTATAAGGGTATGGAACAGTTAGCTTTAATAAAGGAAGGAATGTATTCGTGTGTGCTACATTTTTTAGTAAATAGTTTTAATAAGTAAATTGAAAAGGCATTTGGCGACTTGGTTGATGGTCGTCAGGCAATTAATCCCGCATGCCATGTTGAGTTCTGGAATTCATCCATTGTCACAATGGGTGTAGTGGTTTTATGAATGGGTGTAAATGACATTTCCGGACTCTTTTAATGTCTCAAATGGGTTGAAACAACATCATGAGTTGTCGGTGGGAGCATTAGTTACATTTTGAAAAATGCATGTTGACTTGTGGAGTTGATCCATTGTCACAATGGATGTAGTGGTTTTATGAATGGGTGTAAATGACATTTACGGACTCTATGAATGTCTCAAATGGATTGAAACAACATCATGAGTTGTTGGTAGGAGCATTGGTTACATTTTGTAAAATGTTTTATTGATATGTTTGTGAACATGATTTCTCTTTTTCAGCAAATTCCTTGAAGCATTTGTTGTTATAGGAAGAGGTGGCCATTGTTGTTAGAATTGTCTAAGTGGTCTACATTCTTGGAAGCAATGTGCATTGTTGGAATATCTCTACTTTTTTGGTCACTAGAAGCTTAATCATTTGGCTCAGTTAATCAATCTGTAATATAATGTATTGCTTCAAATCAATATGTGTGTTTATAGGATCTAAAAGTTTTCATTTATGTAAAATCTAAAATAATATTAAAATGAATTTGCTTTCAAACGAAGCACATTTCGTAGTGTTGGAAACAATTAGCCTATTCACATTTCTTGTCATTGGAAGCAATCGTTTGGCTCGACCTCAATAGAAGCACCCTGCAAGTGTTTGGTTAGCCTCCATCGCTATTGTGAATAAAAGTAGGGTGACAATCATTTTTATAATCATAGATGGTTTCTTTGATATTATGTTTTAAACATTATTATTTATTAGCATTCCTCAATGATGTTTTTGAATAAAAGTAGGCTAACAATCATTTTTATACTCATAGATGGTTCCTTTGGTATTATGTTTTAAACATTATTATTTATTAACATTCCTCGACCATTTTTTTGTTACCATTTATATGATTAGTCATTGATGCTCTAGGGTTATGGCTTTTTAATATTCAATAAAATTCATGTTTAATCTTTACAACTTACACTTTTAGGGTTATGGTTACTTACACTTTATGCTATTGGAGAATCTAATTCCAGCCACTTAGTGGTTTCAAAACTATCTATCCAATTGTTCTAGTTTATTTTTAGTTAGTTTAGTTTAGTTCAAGCTCACTCCAACCATTCAATGTTGATGTCTTCAATGTAATCTTATTTAAATTATTCATAATACTGAGAAGCATAATACTCCTTTAGAGAGCATCAACTTGAATGAACCGAGAGCAACATGTTGAGAATTAGGTAGGGTAATGTTTAATTCAAATTCTCTTTCGTTGATTACTCCTTGTGTACTTCTTAACATTACCTTTGTTCCTTATTATTGTTCATGTTCGATACATCAAGATACCAATCAAACGAATAAGACAGTGACACAATAATTACGCTATAAGCAAAGGCTAAAACCCCTCCTCTTGAGGAGAAAACCTGCAAAGCTCTTCTTATGGATTCTTCACCAGATGAGTACAAAGACCATGACAAAAAATTGACCTAAAATGCCTCTCCTAAACCAAGACACAATCACCCTTCTTTTTTGTTCATTTTGCAACATGTAGCCTTGATAGCTTGACTTCTCCTTAGCTCTGAGGATATCTTTGTGACTGATGATCTTCCACTTATTTGAGTCACGTATCCACGATTTGTCTCTCCATGTGAAATTGATGCATTATATTGACACCCGAATTGGAAGAGACATTTTATCCACGATATGTCTCTCCATCCGAAACTAATCTACTATCTTGACACCTAAACTAGTAGATACATATACAGCTATATTAGCATCTGAAATGTCTTTGTTATCCTTTCACTTCCTTGATATCCTTTCCTTCACTTGCTAACCCTTTCACATGTACTATCCAAAAACTCAGTCTTCTTGTACTATACCTCCAAAAATCTTAGAGAAGTTGTCTGATTTCTGTGTTCTATGGAAGTGATCCAAGCTGCCTTTATATAGTTGTTGGTTCCTATATTGGATCCAACATGAATCAGTGAACTGACATGTCTTTTATTTAAGCCAACATAATATATATAATATATATATATTATATATATAATATAATATATATATATATATATATTATATATATTTGAGGTCGGTATTTATCAATGGTTGTGTCTCTATTTGAAGCTGACAGAGGATGGTTGTGCTTGTCTATTCTGGATGACTCTTACAAGTGCAACAACACTTCATATACATAACTCTGAATTATACATTATGACAAGATAAAATATTCCTAAAGACATCAAGAAAAGTCTTTGACCTATAATAAAAATTCCTTGCTCGTGAAACCCATGGTGCAAGTATTACAAAATTCATTTTATTATCTTTGTCTTCTTCATAAATTCATAATTGCAAGTAATTATGAAGGCCAAACCTACTTAGACTTTTCAACACTCCCTCTTAACTAGCGATGTATTCATAAGGATACCTAGTCACACTCGATCACTTTCAAGATATCTCATAAGAAGAGTCGGATTCGTAACTGATTTGTTTTAGCATCATAGTAGCCAACATTGTTTCCACAACAAGGCCTTGGCTGACAACTCTATCTCTCATAAGATCAGAGCACAATTCTGGCGAGGCTAATGACTATAGATACCTTCATCATTGTCGCTCAAGGTACATACCAACTAGGTGTTCACTAAGTATGACCTTCTACGACTATTCTTATCTTGGGTTCCCAGCCCTCAAAGAGTGTGTCCGTCCTCTTTCTTACTCTTCTCTGGGATGCCCTACACATCCTAAAATAGTCTCGGATGCTAGATAATTACCCAATCCTCCATTCTTTATTCCCAATTAAAGACAATAATGTTGTGTCTATCTCTTCCTCTCAACTAGTGAAGATATGCCCACTCCTGTAAAGGAATGTATCCAAGGTTCCTCTAATATGGAATTACCCGAGCTCCCTCTTAATTAGGCACTTCTCATATCTTCCTCTGAACTATGGAGTCTATTTTCTTCATAAACTTCTTATTCACGGGTCCTTCAACAGTTTGATGAATTTATTTCCTTGATGTCATGAAATTCAATCAAGCTTCTTCCTTGTAGGGCATTATCCATTGATCATTTTCCTCCCTGGTTCGTCATGTCATTCATTTCTTCATGGAATGTGGATTTATTGGTACATATATGAACCTTCTTCATATGGCTACTTCTTTCTCATCATGCTTCTTTTAGGAACTTCCATTCATCACATGAATGCTAGTTGTACTTGCACTTACAACTCTTGTTCCAGTAGCCCTGCATGAACTCATCCAGCTATTATTCAAGAAATGAAAACATAACATCAAATCAAATAGTACCTTACAAGATGGATCTTCATCGTGACATATTACTATAGGTATCAACATCCTACATACATGTTAACACATCTCCCAAATATATCCATTGTCAATGGTATCCATCTTTTTAGAGTCTTGACATCTTTTCGAGAGATTTCCTAGTAAAATCTTCTTGGTATTTTTTATGTTGATAGCCATCATCATTGTTTCATATATCATGATCTATTCCTTTCTTTATTCACACATTATTTTCCCAAGAGCTTCCCATCAGAGTTCCTTAATTGTAGTCAACCACCTCATACTTCATATGAGGACATATTATGTTTATTTCATCTAGTGTGAGTCATGCCTTTTGGCAAACAATTATAGGAGATTCGTTCTTCCTTCGATCATGCTTCTCAATAGTGATCCATGTTACCTGCAAGCATAAGACATGACATTATAATATTAAATACAAGCATACATACCTTATTTCACCTTTAGGTCATCTATGCTTCTTCCAACAACTTTCTTGAATGATGTGTCTTCAACCCCTTGATCTGCTTCATCTCCTATCTCATAATAAGATCATCGATGAATTCCACAAGTTAGAGTTTCTAATGAAACACTTGCTTCCTCTATAGATTAGTGAACCCTCTGATGAGGATTCCATGAGAGAATATTGAGGATCTTGTATATCCCCATGTGGTAAATGTTTCCTTTTTGACTTGATGTATGATGAGCCTTGATGACTTCTTAATTTCCTTCAATGTCCAATGAGGTTCCCAAGAGCTATGTCCTTCATGTTTGACTGCCCTATACTTTTTATCCCTCTAACCTTCATTATTTCCCATGGTGATATCACGAGCCATTGCTTTCAATGATTTCATGAGGATGTAATGCATCTTATTATTTATCTTGGTCATATCCATAACAAAAATATTTAGGAGCTTATGATAATACCCTTTTGTGAAGGAGACCATCACAAACATAGTAGAGATTTGTTACTCCCTCTTTCCTTGTTCATTTTCAACTAGCTCCATCTTTTCGTTGATATGAGTTTTCTTTCCATAATCTTTCCATAGCATTGAATCTTAGCTATAGCATTCTATCTTTCTTGAGGAAAAAACTTCCCTTTATTTTCTACAAATGTTTGAGTCCTTTATCCTTTAACACCTTTTCCCACAACTTCTCATTTTTGTATTTTGCATAGATACCAAAATTTGTTAAATGAGGTAACTTTCTTGTCCCAAGGACACTTGTTCCCTTTCTTATCAGTTAATGTATTTAAGAACAATGATGATTATCTTCTCATTATCTCCCCTAGATATCACAATTGAGATCTTGTGAAGATATCCCTTCATTTTTTGATACATTTACTTTTGTGTGGATTAGATCTAAAAGATATGATATTTTCTGCATTTCCAGAGAATATGTCTTCTAGCATTTCATATATCTCTTTGACGTCTCCTCTCCTGCTACATAGCGATGAGAGGGCCTTTAACTAGTGTCATCATAATCCTATGAGTCCCTTTATCCTTTTCCATGCATTCAAACAATGCATGTCCTTCAAATACTTTTTCACAGATATTAATGACTTCTCTTCCAAGGAATATATCTATCCTCCTTTCTTAGGCAAGTAATTTTGATGACCCAACCAGGTTATAGATCTCCTTTCAAATATGAAGGAATTTAAACAAACTTGGTTATATAATGAAAAATAATTACTTGGCAAGTTAAGATGAAATCTTCACCTTCATCACGTTGAAGATGCGTTGATGCTTCTTTCGGGTGATCTTTGAGTTGATTTAATTTTGTTTCTCTATACATTGTAGTTCCTTGTGATCATTTTATAAATTTTAATCCTTCTTCCTTCTATATAATCCTACATGCTTTCATTTGTAGATCCTTGAGTCATACTATTGTGGCATTATTTGTACCATTCTGCACTGAATCGAGATTACTTCTACCCTTATGTTTGAATGAGATAGCATTGAGACTCTTACCAGGATTCCATCGAGATTGTATCCCCAAAATGTAGGATCAAGAACATGTGACTATGATGATATTGATTTCCTTCCTATGTTGATAACTTTAGCACTGAACCATACATTAATATGTCACTTAAACTTTGTTTTATTATCCTTACTGTAATCTGAATTTTGCATCAAAACTTTGTACAAGTTCTGTGTACTATAATCCAGGTTGAACCAATCACTATTTGCCACATCTGTGGTATGCCATCCAATTATAAAGGTGTGTATTGCAGATCGTTCGAACTATTGCATAGAGTGACACTGTAATCATTGTAATTTTTCCCAACAAAAATAGAGTTTCGTATCTGAGATGTATTGAGATCCTCCTACCTATGATTGTCCCAAGACATTAATGCTATGATCTCATCTTGATGTCACTGTTACCTTGACTCGGATGCCCATAGTTTCCTTAGAATGTAACCATAACTTTGATACCATGTTGAGAATTAGGTAAGGAAACTTTCAATTCAAATTTGCTTTCATCAATTACTACTTGTGTACTTCTTAACATTATCTTTGTTCCATAGTTGATGTTCAATATATCAAAATAGAAATAAAACTAATACGACAGTGACACAATAATTAGGCTCCAAGCTAGGGCTAAAACCCCTCCCCTTGAGGGGAAAACCTGCAAACCTCTTCTTCTAGATTCTTCACAAGATGACTACAAATACTATGACAAAAGCTTGATCTAAACTACCTCTCCTAGACCAAGGCACAACCACCCTTCTTTCTTGCTCATTCTACACCATGTAGCACTAACAACTTGACTTCTCCTTAGCTCTGAGGATATCTCTATGACTGCTCGTCTTCCACTAAACTGAGTCACCTATCCACGACCTATATCTCCATCTGAAATTGATCCATTGTCTTGACACTCAAGCTAGCAGAGACTTTTGATCCATGATTTTTCTCTCCATCCAAAACTAATCCATTGTCTTGACACCTGAACTGGAAGAGACATCTGCACCTATCTTGGCATCTGAACTGTCTTTGTTTTATTTTCACTTCCTCACTTTCCCTTCCTTCACTTACTGACTCTTTCACATGTACTATTCAAAGCCTCACTCTTCCTATAGCATACCTCCAAAAATATTAGAGAAGTTGTCTGAGTTCTGTGTTCTATGGAAGTCATCTGAGTTGCCTTTATATAGTTGTTGGTGCCTATATTGGAGCTGGCATGAATCAGTGAACAGATGCGTCTTTTATTCTGAGCTAACATGAGTTATATATATATAATATATATATATATATATATATATATATATATATATAATTATTTATTTATTTATTATTTATTAAGGTTGGTATTTAACAAACATTGTCTCTTTTTTTGAATCCAACATGAAGTCTCTCTCATAATATATATATATATATATAATATATATATATAGAAGCCAACATAAGATGATTGTTCTTGTCAATTGTAGAGGATTCTTACAAGTCTAACAACACTTCATATACATAACTCTGAATTACACATTTATGACAACATGACAAATTCCTAAAGACATCAAGAAAAATTCTTTGACCTATAATAAAAACACCTTGCTCATGAAACCCATGATGCAAGTATTACAAAATCCATTTTATTATTATTGTCTTATTCATAAATTCATAATTTCAAGTCATTATGAAGACCAAACCTAGTTACAATTCTTAATATAACATAGAGAATAAGTGAGCCTACATAAGACTCTTTGAGAGAATAACAGAAGTTTGAAGAAGCCTCCTGCGAGGAAACAACAAAGAGAAATCCAGTTATGAAAAAAAAATCCAAGATTTTAAATAATGTAAACTTTGAAACGGGAACTATAAACTCAAAATGAGAATTCTAGCCAAAAAACCTCGTAAAAACATAAAAAACAGTGCTAAAAACAAAAAGTGTTGGTGCTGGAATAACACCTTTTTTTTTCTAAGGTAAATTTTCAACATGTTCTAAAAATTGCGGTGAAAACCAATTTTTTGTGCAAAAATTGTCCAAAAAACACCCTGAAAACGAAGTGTTGATGTTTGAATAACATTTTTTTTTCAATGGTAAATTTTGTGCAAAAAACACCTTCAAAACTAAAAGTGTTGACGTTGGAATAACAAAAAAAATTTCAAGGGTAAAATTTCAACATTTTGAAATAATGGCGTAAAATATTTTACCATGATCTTGAAAAACAATAAAATTTCAAAAAAATAATGAAAACATAAAATAAAATTAAAA
>APFE030988624.1:88999-114561 GCA_000404065.3 Pinus taeda
AGCATGAAAATCACTAATATTTAAAAACAAATATTTATATTTGATACATAAGAAAATTTAAAATGTCAAAAATATGTTACCAACAAAAAAAGTGTATTCTATGTAACCACTTTTGAAAATTAGGTCACGTTTTTACTACCCCTATGAATCCCTTTTCGAAATCGAGTCACTTTCTTGCTATCTCTACAAAACGGGTAACAGTATGGGTTCCCGTTTCAAAGTTTACATTGTTTTATTTAAAATAATTTTTTTAGTGCTCAATGCTCCATGCTCAAATATCACATGTGTTGAATTCAAAGAAAGGAAACTAGTCGAAATAACATTGCAACATTTCCCATGAGCAAAAATGACATTGCAATGTTGCGCATCAGCATCGTGAAATGTTCTGATGGGATATAGTCGGAAGCACGAAGCACCAAGTCACTTGAGCACATAAGGCGAATAGGAAAAGTCAATGTATTATTTGAAAAACAAGCGTGGGGGGTGTGGAACCATTGTTGAAGGATGGAGCACGTATTTTAGAGCAAGCATGAGCTATAAAAAGATCAATGAATGAGATAAGTCGAGATCCTTTTTATTGGGATTCGTAGACCGTTTATTTCAAAAGAAAAAACTTGAAGTCAAAGGATGCCATACTTTATTCATAGTATTCGTAAGGATATTTACTTTTGTAAAAAAAAGGTGAATGAAATGTTTGAAAGTGCATCGAATTTATTACCAAAGATCTATGGGTACTAATTATAAAAAACTCATGTTCTTATTAAAAAGAAAGGGTTTTAAGATATTGTTTTCAAAAATATCATGTAATTCTTCTTAAAAGGGTAATATATATTTTTTCAAAAAACCAAAACGATATTGTTCCAATTAGTTTTGGGCATTGTGATATTTGTTTAAAAAAGGCGTTTGTGAGAGCTTTTGTGAAAGCATTGCCTTTGTAAAAAAATTAGACTCTTCTATTAACATAGAACCCATCACAAACTTTTATTTCCAGACAACCACTATGTATGCAAGTACATTTACTAGTTGAGTCACAATAAGTCAACACTCAACAAATGGAAAAATCAAAGAGGCCAATATAGAAGCAGCAACTAGAGATGTATGAAACATTTTTGAAACATATGGAAGTGAAGAGGCAAACACATGTCTTCGCATTGGCATGCACAAAAGTATCTATGGATGACAACATTCTTCCCTTAATTTCATATGCCATGAAAACCAAGGATGCTTGGGACACCCTTGAGAGGCGTTTTGGTGATAACGGGCAGCGTTGAAGTTGAATATGAAGGTGGATCTATAACAGTATGTCTTCAGTGATATGAAACTTTTGTTGAATCCTACTATGCTCAATCACAAGTGGATGATGATTGTGAAAATTTTGGGGGAGAATACAGGAAGGATGAGCTTATCAAGTATTGTAAAGACCATGGAATATTACAACAATTCACAGTACCCCATACTCCTCAGCAGAATGGAGTAATAGAAAGAAAGAACAAAACATTGGTGGAATGCGCTAGAAGCATGTTGAAAGGTAAGAATCTGTCAAATGGTTTTTGGGCTGAAGCATTGAATACTGCAGTTTACTTAAAAAATAGGAGTCCTACAAAGAGTCTTGAGTTTAAAACTCCTTATGAAGCACTAAATGGATTTAAGCCTGCTGTAAAACATTTAAGAGTATTTGGGTCTAAAGCGTTTGTCCATATTCACAGAAGAAAACTAGATACAAAAGCCATCAAATGGAAAAGTTACCGAAAGATGGAATGAGGTCACCGACGAATCCTCAACTTCATTTGATGATTGAAAATAAACAGAATATTATATAGCTATGTGGTTATGATGGACCTCTTTCAAAGCATTTAGTATTTTAAAAACTACCTCAATGCTAGATTGTATTTATTGTTCAGTCATCTTGTAACGTCCGATCCATGTATTTTGTATTACGTATCTATTTCTTTCTAGACAATGTGCTTTGCCTGAGCTTCTTCGTATGTGCATCCACATACGAAGAAGCACATACGAAGAAATATACCCAAGAAAACTTTGTCAGTCATCAATAAACAGTAAAAAATAATTTAGTATCAAACAACTAAGTTCCTCCATACATACCTCTTTCACCTCTCCCCATAAACAAGCAAATTCCACCATATATACCTCATTCGACTTTGCAACAAACATAATACATGATACAATGATGAAACAACAATGGGTTCAATCAAAATACGCATGAAACCAAATAATTTAGTAACAAACAACTAAGTTACTAAATTATTCATAGCAATAATTTAGACTATAGAAGAGCTGTGGCATTAGAGATTTGGTCATATCAATTACAATGATTTGTTGTTACTGCTTCCCTGTTTTCTTTTCAATCATGTTTCTGAACTGCTTAAAGTATTCAAATGTGTGACTCTTCTTACTCAAGAAATATACCCAAGAAAACTTTGTCAGTCATCAATAAATAGTAAAAAACATAGTGCACCTCCTAATGACTTTGTTTGTATGGGTCCACAAAGATATGTGTGCACTAATTCAAGTATTTCTCTCTGTTTCTTCTCTACTCAAACAAGGAATTCTTCTCTATGCATTTTTCCTAATGTACAGGCATCACAATCATTATGCACTTGTTTTAACATAGGAAGATCTCTTACCATTTCCTTTTTCTGAAGTAACAGCAAATCATTGTAATTGATATGACCAAATCTCTGATGCCACAGCTCTTCTATAGTCAAACCCCAAAAAAGGGTTTGACTAAAGGGTTTCTGTGTGCACTAATTCAAGTATTTCTCTCTGTTTCTTCTCTACTCGAACAAGGAATTCTTCTCTATGTATTTTTCCTAATGTACAGGCATCACAATCATTATGCACTTGTTTTAACATAGGAAGATCTCTTACCATTTCCTTTTTCTGAAGTAACAGCAAATCATTATAATTGATATGACCAAATCTCTGATGCCACAACTCTTCTATAGTCTAAATTATTGCTATGAATAATTTAGTAACCTAGTTGTTTGTTACTAAATTATTTGGTTTCATGCGTATTTTGATTGAACCCATTGTTGTTTCATCATTGTATCATGTATTATGTTTGTTGCAAAGTCAAATGAGGTATATATGGTGGAATTTGCTTGTTTATGGGGAGAGGTGAAAGAGGTATGTATGGAGGAACTTAGTTGTTTGATACTAAATTTTTTGGTTTCATGCTTCCCTGATTTTTTTTTTTCAAAACACTCTTCATGGCGTTTCCAGATTTTACGGGAAAAGATGATGGTCCTAATATTTAAGAACACATAAATATTTTGTAGCTAATCTCATCTCATTATAAGAAAATCACCCGAAGAGTGTTTTTCTTATATTTGCTGTTACTTTTTCTGAAGTAACAGCAAATCATTGTAATTGATATGACCAAATCTCTGATGCCACAGCTCTTCTATAGTCTAAATTATTGCTATGAATAATTTAGTAACTTAGTTGTTTGTTACTAAATTATTTGGTTTCATGCGTATTTTGATTGAACCCATTGTTGTTTCATCATTGTATCATGTATTATGTTTGTTGCAAAGTCGAATGAGGTATATATGGTGGAATTTGCTTGTTTATGGGGAGAGGTGAAAGAGGTATGTATGGAGGAACTTAGTTGTTTGATACTAAATTATTTTTTACTGTTTATTGATGACTGACAAAGTTTTCTTGGGTATATTTCTTTGTATGTGCTTCTTCGTATGTAGATGAACATACGAAGAATCTCAGGCAAAGCACATTGTCTAGAAAGAAATAGATACGTAATACAAAATACATGGATCAGACGTTACAAGATGACTGAACAATAAATACAATCTAGCATTGAGGTAGTTTTTAAAATACTAAATGCTTTGAAAGAGGTCCATCATAACCACATAGCTATATAATATTCTGTTTATTTTCAATCATCAAATGAAGTTGAGGATTCGTCGGTGACCTCATTCCATCTTTCGGTAACTTTTCCATTTGATGGCTTTTGTATCTAGTTTTCTTCTGTGAATATGGACAAACGCTTTAGACCCAAATACTCTTAAATGTTTTACAGCAGGCTTAAATCCATTTAGTGCTTCATAAGGAGTTTTAAACTCAAGACTCTTTGTAGGACTCCTGTTTTTTAAGTAAACTGCAGTATTCAATGCTTCAGCCCAAAAACCATTCGACAGATTCTTACCTTTCAACATGCTTCTAGCGCATTCCACCAATGTTTTGTTCTTTCTTTCTATTACTCCATTCTGCTGAGGAGTATGGGGTACTGTGAATTGTTGTAATATTCCATGGTCTTTACAATACTTGATAAGCTCATCCTTCCTGTATTCTCCCCCTTGATCGGAGCGGAGAATTTTAATCTGCTTCCCTGTTTGCTTTTCAATCATGTTTCTGTACTGCTTAAAGTATTCAAATGTGTGACTCTTCTTACTCAAGAAATATACCCAAGAAAACTTTGTCAGTCATCAATAAACAGTAAAAAACATAGTGCACCTCCTAATGACTTTGTTTGCATGGGTCCAAAAAGATCTGTGTGCACTAATTCAAGTATTTCTCTCTGTTTCTTCTCTACTCGAACAGGGAATTCTTCTCTATGCATTTTTCCTAATGTACAGGCATCACAATCATTATGCACTTGTTTTAACATAGGAAGATCTCTATATATATATTTTCACTTTATGGACTTCTTTCTTTGCCTCTACTTCTATCTTTTTCTCTGTCTGTATCTCTGTCACTTCCACTTTTTTACTAATCTGTGTTACTGCAGACACGTTGTCCTCCACTTGGTTTTCAAACTCAAGTGGACTTCTTTCACTGAATAGCATCATGTCGATCTATTGTTTATGTTTCATCATTTGCAACCGTTCATCTTTAGGCAATAATACTTCATCAAAATTTACATCAACAATATTAATTGTTGGATTCACCATAGCATTGACTACTCCAATGGAAGATTCATTGTCATAAGCAAGCTCCATCATTGGAATCACAAAATCTTCATCCACTTCTAGTTGTGCACAGTGGAATCATGAACATCTATGATGCTATTCAGTGAAAGAAGTCCACTTGAGTCTGAAAACCAAGTGGAGGACAACGTGTCTGCAATAACACACATTAGTAAAAAAGTGGAAGTGACAGAGATACAGACAGAGAAAAAGATAGAAGCAGAGGCAAAGAAAGAAGTCCATCAAGTCAAGATATATAGAGGAAAAAGCATAGTTGTAAGTGCGACAGGAGAAAACTCTTATTATGGAGCAGAAGGAACATAACCAATGTGGTTATGAAAATATTTTTAATTCTAACATTCATCTCCAATGTGCATGGACATAAAACGATTATTAAGAAGAGTTAAATTTCCTAGAATAATGACATGCAAGACCATGCCTTGATAAAATTTGCATAAAAGTTGCATAAATGAACCTCAAAGACAACTTGGATGGTGAAAAAATTAATCAAATTTTCAGGTATTGAAGTCCCAAAGAGATGAAATTGTATTATGGTCTTATGCTGCAGCAAATTGATGATGAAAAGAACA
Organism: Pinus taeda; assembly: GCA_000404065.3. Taxonomy (NCBI): domain Eukaryota; kingdom Viridiplantae; phylum Streptophyta; class Pinopsida; order Pinales; family Pinaceae; genus Pinus; species Pinus taeda. Next base: position 94,536 of record APFE030988624.1, read on the forward strand.
CAACAAAAGATGACATGTGGTAGCAGTCATCATACTAGTTGATTCTTGAAGGAGTCCAGGACATGCTTACACAACCTAAAACAATGGAAGACCTACAAGAATAAATGAATAAACTTAAATTTAAGGGCTACGACAAGAAGAAAAAGTCGAAACAATTTAGAGGCTACACGGTCTGGAAGAAGAGAAGAAGAAAAGTAAATTTAGTTGAAGTCATTTTTTTAAATTGTAAGCCTAGTTGAGACATAGACGAGTAGGAATCTTAATTGAATTTTTATGTGGTTGTAATTAAGGGGGAGTGTTGGAGAATGGAATTTCAGCCACCTGCTAGATGTCAAAACCGTCCATCCAAATGTCCTAGTTTAGTTTTAGCTAGTAAAGTTTAGTTCAGTCTCACTATAGTAATTTAGTGCTAATGTCTCCAATGTAATATTATTTAACTCATTCATAATACTGAAAAGATTAATCATATGCTACAAAATTTTCATTTCTTATCATATTCCTTTCCTATTCTCATCTGAACTTCGTGGGAAAATGAACATAAATATAAGTTTTGATCAACGTTATTCATTTCTACTCCAAAACCATGATCTACAAATTCATGCCTCTCTTGTGAAAAATCCCAATCAATGGATATGTCTATCCAGAAAGAATAACACAAGATAGTTAGTAGAATAACTCTCTTTCTGTTAAATTAAAGTGTAAGGACATAACGATAATACATTTTCATAGTATCTACACACAAACAAACATCCAAAAGTGCTTCCATATTGAGAACCTAGATGCCTTCATTAGGAAATAAAAACAACGAAGATGACATCATCATTAGCTCTAGAATAATAATTTAATAATTTTTATGAAGTAATATGTACAATCTATTGAATTTACATACACACACACCACACACCACACACACACACGACACACACATACACACACCACATATATTATTATTATATATATATATATATATATATATATATATATATATATATATATATATATTTCATTGCCAAATAAGATATATTATTCGTAAATAATAGATTATGGTGCAAATGATGAGAACAATCTATTTGATTTTGCAAACAATGTATTTGATTTAAATTATATATTTCATTTGCAAATAGTTTTGCAAATGACATAGATTATCAAACAAATAATTAAGTTGTAAGGTGTTCCTTTCAGAAGAACTCTCCCAGCGGTCACTCTACACCATTGTACATTGCCAAATCCATTGTTAGATGATTGAACAATATTCTGCCATCAAATTGATTCCTCTTGATTTTAGTCATTGTGTTATCCATCAAAACAGTTAGAGAAATTATGTAATGACTTTTAGGGATTTTCTCTATGATAGTAGAGCATAGCCCATAGTCAATGACAAGTAGTGACGATGTCTTCTTGGTTGTCTATTTTGGAACTACTAATGAAGTAGGCAATGGCTAGGTGTTGACAAAAGATTTCTCTGATATTGTGTAGTGGTCGTTGAATCAACATCATAAGGTGGTGGAGGCAAAGTTTCCAAGAAGAAGTTGTCAAAAGTCTTACTACCTAAGCTCATTTTGTTTCTTTGTATTTCATAAGGGAATTATACTTATGCTTCAAATCCTTCTGATCAAAGTGTCATTACATATTTTTCCTTTCAATTTATTCAACTAAGAACATCCTCTACTACTTTATCAATTTTATTGAGATATGTGTGCGTTGAAATTGATTGATTTTTGCAGAGAGGGGATGAATAATAGATTGAATCCCTAGAGCAAACAATTGCAGTTGATGGTTAGTTGCATTTAGGATTTTTGTTCTGAATATGTAGTATGAAATTTGAATGAGATATCGCTTCTCATTTTTAGAAATTTAATTTGTTTAAGAAATTGTTTTTATATGACGAAGGTTTATAATTAAAACATTAAGTTATTCTTGTGTTGTGTTTAAAATAGCTATAAAATGCTTCTCATCGTGAAACCTCATAATCTCATTTCCCATGGTGAATCCATTTCATGTTTCATTTTTCATTTGTCATTTCTAGTAACATGTTTCCATATTTCTCATGGTTCTTTGTTTTCCTGCTTGTTTTATATTGTTGATCTCTAAGCTCCTTGAAGTTACTTAATTGTTGGCTTACAAATGCGTGATACAATAATTCTTTTAGATAATGGAAACTTTTTGAAACTATCGATATGCATTTAGCTCACTGAAGAACTAGAGGTATATCTTTAAAAATATCTTTTGGATGAAGCATCAAGGAGAGCACATGTTCACATTTTGATCATTTCAATTTATTCTTACTAAACTATAGCAACCAAAAACAATTATCTTCGTGTTTTTATTGAACAAAGATTATCATTTCTGTGAATGATACTTATTTTATATATCTTCCTATAGATAAAGTTAACATGTAGTAATGGGAGTAGTACTTGTATGAGCTTCACACTTGGATTAGGGATAAAGTAACAATGTTAACATGTTATGATTGGTGCATAGTCGACATTATTTTTTAGATTTTTTAATTAATGATGTTTGTGAAGTATGGTTCTTGTAGGATCACATATTATTCATTTATTTACTCAAAACTTGTTTTTGATAATAGGGCATAAGAAAAGTAAGAATTCTCTCAAAAAAGTAGCTCCAAGAAATGAGTCTGAATTTTACAACAGTTCAATTATTGCATAACGACATGGTGATGTTGCCTTGAATGGTGCTATAAGTTCCATTGTTATTAGAGAAGGGACTCTGAACCAAAAGGATAAGAAATTATAACCAAAACTAGATTTATAGAATGATAATAAGCTAGAAGTGATCAAATTGAGATCTTCCCTAAAGACAAAAGGAGTAAACCAATTAAATTGAAGTGTTACATGGGTCGATGAAAATAAATTGGAGAAGAGTGACCATATTCAAGATCCTGAGAAGAGGAATTTAAATAATTCAAGTAATTCATCAATTGTTGCTTTGCCTTCCTTGGAGAGCATGAGCCAAAGTGCAACATTTGGTCATGATGCTATGAGTTTGGAATATTTTAGAACAAAAGTCAATGAGGAAAATGTTAAGCCTTCCCAGCGTGAAGCAACAAAGTTTTTTGTAAAGTCACTAATCAAAGAAAAAATGCATTTTCTTCAAGGGAGGTTGATTCCAGTCAAGCAAGTACAACAATATTTTTCTTTAACTATAATGATGAGATAATTACTTGTTTAGTCTCTAGGGTAAACAAATGGTCAACTTTCAAAAATATTTTCTTAACATATTTCAAGGTAGAAATTTAGTCCAGGACTGATTTGATATTAAATAACATGGTTGGGTCACCTAATAATAGCTTTCTGGGCTGGAAATTGTATAGTTCTTGGTAGAGGTGATCAAGATTCCCAAAGACCCAAATTGATATATAAAAATTGGGTTCAACGCAACCTTTATGGATAAGTTTATCTTCTACTGTGCATGAAGAAACTTATGATGAACAGTAGTGATGGTATCATAATACCTAAGATGACTTTAGCTTGGAGGTGAGCGCTAGATAGTGCCAGCAAACAAGTAATATTATAATGGGGTGTTGAATGTATGTTAATTTGTGAATTTGGAACTTTCTCAATTTATGATGTTGATATCTGCATCTTTCTCCATTTTGAACTGCATGGATGGCTTTAGACCAATGGATTTCATGATAAGTTGTGCCTCACCTCTATGGTAGAGTTGATAGTGATGTTGATGATTTTTTAATAGTCAATGGAAGAGGGTATCTTGACAAGATCGTTTCCGAGGGTGGCTTGTCAATTGGGATTGAAAGGGCTATAGCAAGTTACATTTCACTTGCCTTGGCAGAAGTGGTTATTTACCTAAGGTTGCCAACTCCAATTTCCTCCTTGGAGCAAGATTTGGTATGAATTTGATTCATGAACAAACATAAACCATTGTTAGATAAAATGAATCCTTATTCACAAGATTTCCTTTTAAAGGGTTTGTTATGAATGTGAAGCTAATCTAATATTGATTGATATTTAACCAAAAAATGAGCAAGGAGATTGTCTAGAAAGGGAAATTGGAAAAATATGTGCTCACTACTCATATTTGAGCACGAGGTTGAAACAACGTTGGATAAACTCATATTAATATTTTCTCTAAATCCATCTAAAATCACCTGTTCCTCACTAGGTTTACTTGCATCATCATTATCATCATCATCACTATCCTATAATACAATGACATCTTAACAACATGCCAATTAAGCCATTTTTAATATAAGATACCCTCATCGATCCATGAAGCATCCTTAAGTGTATGTCATGTACCTATTTCTTGCGCATATTTGCTTTATTTCATTTTTAATTACATTTATGCCAAATCATTGAACTTATTTCTATCTTATTCCAACATACATCTGGATAAAAAATACATATATTTCTTTCATCTTATGATACTTTATTCATAGGTTTCACCACGTAACACTTTCCCAATGGATTTTCCTTATGTCCTTGATCTATTTAAATTTTCATAAGTTAAAGGGTTTTGTATTATATGGTGGTGGATTCTCATTCCTTTTAAGTTATTACTCACTCGAATTTAATCTTCATCCTTAAGTGTATGTCATGTACCTATTTCTTGCGCATATTTGCTTTATTTTATTTTTAATTACATTTATGCCAAATCATTGAATTTATTTCTATCTTATTCCAAGACATATATTTCTTTCATATTTTAAGTTATTACTCACTCGAATTTAATCTTCATCCTTAAGTGTATGTCATGTACCTATTTCTTACGCATATTTGCTTTATTTCATTTTTAATTACATTTATGGCAAATCATTGAATTTATTTCTATCTTATTCCAACATACATTTGGATAAAAAATACATATATTTCTTTCATCTTATCATACTTTATTCATAGGTTTCACCACGTAACACTTTCCCAATGGATTTTCCTTATGTCCTTAATCTATTTAATTTCATAAGTTAAAAGGTTTTGTACTATACTGTGGTGGATTCTCATTCCTTTAAGGAAGTACTCACTCGAATTTAATTCTGGTTGTATATGAAAATACCCTTGAGACTATAATCGACACTTGTTCAGCTAATGCACGTAACCCATTACCTACACCTATGTGGTACTTTAATTATGGTATCATTATGGTTACAAACGTCATCTAGGGTGATGAATGTGGGATATATTTTCATATTACACTTAGTAAATTTGTTACAATTCTCGTGGTATGTGAGAAGGCAGCTCTTTGGACCTTGAAATATGGTGATCAAGTGATTAGTGGCCACGTCCCTTCAGCCTATACACACACGGCCTGTCATATCTAATGCTTAGATGGTGAGGATTAGTTTAGCAAATCGAATGGTAAAGCCTTGTCTCTTGAAGCCCTAACCTTACTTCCCCACCTAGTATACTTTCATTTGGTTCTTTCTACATGTGTGTTGTCTAAACCACCATGCACCATGGAGAGTAGGAAAAGATGATGGACAACTAGAAATTTTCTTGGAATTGTTGTAATTTTCACCCCTACAACCACAAGTTATCTTTAATGAAAGTTCGTTGTTAGTAGTTCTCATTTTTTTTTTCTTTCCTCTGGGTCGTCTAGTCTTTTAAAATTCCCTCCCTCACTGGTTCTGTTGTTAAACCCTGAGGGTATCCTTTTAGAGGTATTTTTTCATTTGCATGAGCCCTAACTCCGAGTTTGCTAACGGTTTGATTCCTATGGTTTCTGGTTTTCCAGAGAGGTCACCTTAAATTTCAATGTGGGGTCCTCTTCATCCACCTGAAGGTGCACCAAAATAACCTAGCAATTTCTCGACCCTGAAGACTCTCCCTCGTTCTCAGGTAAATTCTAACTCTTACTTTTTTTACTAATATATGTTAAATATAATTTCGCCCCAAATTATTTACACCTTAATTAAAACAATATTCATATCCTCTTTTTTCATTAAAAAATAAATAGAAACAAACACATTGTGATTTACGAATTAAGTATGAAAATTGAAAATGGAGGATATATCAGTAAACACATGGATATGTAGGCGTGATCATTAAAATTAAAATGAAAATGAAAAGAAATTAAATACAATGATTTTTTTTTTAATATATACGCTATTTGAAAAAGTATGTGGTCTTATTATAAGCATTCATATTCTAAAGTATCGATGCAGATATTATTCATAGTAAACATTTTTTGATTTTGGTATCATCTCTAACAAAATAATTTGGGTGGTCGGAATTTATTTATACATAATGACATTGCAGCATGTGAAGTTTTTGAGACTATATGAACACAAACTATTGAAAAAAAACCTTGCTTTGGAATAAAAATAATTAATTTTTTAAAATAAAAAATATATTTAAAAGTAAATCAATAGCCATGCCTCATATTTAAAATTAAATACAAGACCAATCTATTTATTTATGATAAGTTTGAAAGAAGATGGGAAAAGTCAAATTAAATTCTTTATTGACCATGAGCTCAATTCTTAACCACGTGGCACATGAAAATTGAATTAAATTGTATACTTTTTTTTGGATATCACAACAAGATCCTTGAAAATAGGATCTAATTCTAATATAAGAAATAATTAAAACAATAAAATAAACATTTTTTATTATTACTAAGTTTCTCTTCATAATGGAGAAATGATTTATTTTTACATTGAACATCTTTCTAAACAATTCAAATTTTATTGTTCCAGGGGTATTGTGAAAATGTAAGCAACATTTTCACAAATATTACAATATTCAATAAAAAAATTATTAGACTATATATTTCTTTCTAATAAAGTAAAACTGCGCATCAACATTCTTTGTCCTTGCATGAAAGACTGGGTTATTTCCAACTTGATCGAGCTCTGGTTGTAACATTTGATAATTGTAGCCTTCTTTTGTTCTTCTCCAACATCCTGAAGAATTTTTTTGAACCAAATAGCTTCACAAGTTGTTGCACATGAAGCTTTATATTCTGCCTCAATAGATGACAAAGATACAATAGACTTCTTCTTGTTGCTCCATGAAACAATCCTGGATCCAATACCAAATGCATAAGTTGTACTAGATGTTCTATCATTCAGATTACCATTCCAATCTAAATCTGAGTAACATGTCACCTCAACATCAAATGTATCAGTATACTTAAGACCAAAATCAATTGTTCCTTTACGATACCTGAGTACTCCTTTTGCTACTCTCAAATTCCTTTCTAGAGGTCTCTCCATAAACTAAGTTAACACACTCACAAAGTATGTTATGTCAGGTGTGGTTGTAGTAAGATAATTCAAGCTTCCCAATAGTTTTCTATACATTGTACCATCAACCTCCTTTAAGCCGTCATCAAACTGAAGTTCCAAATTTTGTTGCATTGGAAAAAAAGTAGCTTTGTGCTGATCCATTTTAGACCCTTTAAACACTTCTCTCACATATTTACCTTCAGAAAAAAAAATTTGACCAACATCTCTCTAGACTTAAAGACCTAGACAGTAATGTAACTCGCGAACATATTTCATCTCAAATACTTGTGACATCTCCACCGTAATTTCATCAACTAATTTTGTTGAAATATGGCAACAAGAATATTCCAATTTAATTTGTCCTTGAATTAAATTGTAAATTAAAATCGAATTTACTCTTAACAACTACTTGGAAATAATTAATTAATTTATTTTAAATTAATTAGTTGGAGAAATTCAAGTTAGAAGCCTTTCAGAAGTCATGCAAGATTTATCCCTTAAATTAAGGAGATAAGATTGAGTTATATTGAGTTGTAATTAGTTAACTCAGTTTACTAAGTTAAGTCCATTTAAATTAGTTCCAAATTGTTTGAGGAACTAATAGAGAGTTAACAGTCAGTTGATGCATGCATGCACTCAACTAGTGCTACTCCAGCTAACTGAAGATTCCCTCATCATAAACTCATGCATGCCTATTCTGGGAAAGACTAGTTGAGATTGAAGTCAAGGACAATGTACTATCAGTTGCATGTGTTTTCTCAAAGAGAAAACTCATGCATGTAGTCAAGGATTTAATCCTGGAGGATTGCACAGTTTTGGAGGAGAGCATCCAATTGGTAATAGGAGAATCATCCACAAGGAACAGTGGAAGGAAATAGGAGCTTGGAGGGCAGCGAGGAAGGCTAAAGAGAAGCCAAGATTCCCTGTGAACATCTGTGAGAATTGTATCGAGAGCTGGCTAGCTGTGAAAGCTAAAGATTTGTATAATTCCTATGTATTTCCACCTTGTACGATAATACAGATAGTGGGGTTTTGAGTTGAGGCTTTACCCAAAGCATTTTCATGTATATTGTGCAATTGATTCTTCTTCTTTTGGTTATATTGTTGAGCTTGATATTTAAGCTTCTGAAAATTGATAGTAGAAGTAGGTTATAGTATTCTAATTTGATTTATATTATATTGCACTATCAAGTTAACCTACATAAGAATTTCTACATGGTATCAGAGCTAGATTTGTAGAAATTTTCTACATGGTATCAGAGATGTGAATTGTATACTGAGAAGAGAATTCGAAGTTTGAAGTTCAGGGTTACAGGTGCAAATCGAATTCATATCATACTTCAAGTTTGGCCAATGGCGTTCTACAGCTTGAGACTCGAGTATGCCTTGGAATGTAGCTCGAATTACATAGCATGGAAAGATAGAATGGAGGTTGTATTAAAAGACAATGGCTTGAAGGAATTCATTGATCAAGAAACCCCAAAGCCAGTTTCAACTAATGCACAAGAGTTGGTTGAGTGGAAGAAGTATGTGGCAAAGGCGAGACAGATCATCCTTGAGAGAGTTCAAGAACATATTGTCTTGAGTCTCCATGGGAAGGATCCTCCATTTTCAATGTGGAAGACATTGAAGGACCTCTATCAGAACAGTAGTGACCAAAGGAAATTGGTGCTCAAGGATAAGCTTCGAAGAATTAAGATGGAGAAGGGAGATACTATTTCCACATATCTGAACAAGCTCCCCACCTACAGAGATGAGCTTGGTAGTGTGGGAATAACTATTGTCGACGATGATATAATGAGCCTCGCTCTCCTTGGCCTTCTAAAGAGTTGGAATAACTACCAGGACTCTGTTAATAGAAGCGAGAAACTACCGGATTGGGAACGACTGTGGTCGGATCTTATTAAGGAGGAGATTAAGAGGAGCACACAACATGGTTCTTCATCCAAGAATGATGATGAAGAAAATTAGGCCTTAGCAAGTAAGGCAAGGAAAGGGAAGGGGAAGGCTTCCCATTTCAAATCGAATTATTCTCATGGAGAGAAGAAGGGTGACATGTCTAAAGTAAGATGCTTTAATTGTCACAAGATGGGACATTATGCAACTAATTGCCCATCGAAGAAGTCCAAGAAAGGATCCTCGTAAGGATCGGAAGGTGAGGCATTAGCCTCTTAGTTCTAAATGGACTTTACCCTCATTGAATGCATGGTGTCATCGATGATGGGTTGTGTCTGGTATCTTGACAGTGGGGCCTCATTCCACATGACCGGTAATAAAAAATTGTTTAGTACCTTAGAGGAGAAAGACCTCAAGATGCACATAGAGATGGGTGACGATGGAAGGTATAGTGTTTCGGGAGTGGGCGTGCTTGCTTTTCAGAGGGAGCATGGAGCTCCTCTCACCTTGACAGATGTGAAGTATGTGCCTAGACTGGAGAAGAACTTGGTATCGGTCACGTTGTTGGAGGACAAAAGCTATGATGTTGCCTTTAGTAAAGGAAAGGCATTCCTAAGGCACATAGCCATGGGTTAGACCAAGAGGATAGGGATTCCAATGAAGAAACTTTTTAAACTAGAGGTAGATGATTGTGCAACATTGAGTACGAAAGCATAATTGGTGCAAAGCCAAGACATTTGCGAGTTGTGTCATAGGTGGTTGGTCCATTTGCATCATGGGGCTTTGAAGATAATGTAGCAGATATCTACAGGACTTCCCAAAGATAACCTTGAGCGAGTTGACACATGCAAAGGTTGTACCTTGGGAAAGTACACCAAGTCTTCCTTTCATGATCAAGACAGTTGAGCAGAGGGTATCTTAGAGCGAGTTCATACTGATGTGTGTGGACCATTCTCGAAGACATAAACAATGAAGCAAAGGTATTATTTAATTTCCATTGATGAATATTCTTATAAATGTTGGATTTATTTCATGGAGAAGAAGGACCAAACCTTCATATTTGTGAGTTCAAAGCTTTGGTCGAGAAAGAGTCAGGGAAGAATCTCAAGGCCTTGAGAAGCGAAAATGGTGGAGAATATGTCTCTTGAGAGTTTAAGGACTTCTGTGCAGCAGAAGGAATTAAACGAGAGTTCACGGCATCTCATAACCCACAGAAAAATGGCGTGGCCAAGAGGAAGAACATAAGTATTGTAGGGGCAGCACAGGAAATGCTGCATGACCAAGGCCTACCACTTCACTTGTGATCTGAGGCATCCAACACAGTGGTCTATTTGCATAGTAGAATCCCACATCGCATACTTGGGATGAAGACACCAGAGGAAGCCTTCTCTGGTAAGAGACCAGATGTGGGTCACTTCATGATCTTTGGCTCATTGGTATATTGCCATGTGACAAAGGATACACGGAAGAAGCTTGAGCTGACAACAGAGTTGGGGATATTTGAAGGGTACATTGATACACCTCACAACTATCGGGCATACTTGCCTACCAGTCGGAGGGTAGTGGTTCGCATAGATCTCAAGTTTGATGAGAAGAAGGCTATGAGAGCTTCCCTTGAGAGGGAGCTCCAACGACAGGCCATGGAGGAACTATTGGTTCCTAAGGAGGAGGAGCCTCAGACTAACGCAGAGCAGCTACATGTAGAGGTTCCAGGAGTGGAGACATCCACTCATGTAGAGTCTTCCAGAGATGGATAGAAGTGCACAAGAGAGGCTGACAGATTGTTGGAGGATAAGAGAGAGAATGTGGGAGCACCATCTTCTCAGTGCAGACAAAGGAGGTCACCTGAGTGGTACATTGGATCCATGGCCCTTGCTAGGGAATGTGTTGAGACTGAGCCATCTTTCTTTAAGGAAGCAGTGAAGCAGCCGATTTGGGTTGATGCTATGGTGGAGGAGAATGAATCCATAATTTGTAACAGTGTTTTGGACATGGTTTCGAGACTGGAGAACAAGTCATTTGTGAGTTCCCGTTAGATTTACAAGGTAAAGCAAGTTGCTGATGGTAGCGCGGAGAAGCAAAAGGCAAGTTTTGTTGCCCATGGCTTTTCAGAGGTCAAGAGGATCATGTTGCTACAATATATTTCAACAGAGGAGCAAGATGCTGACATTTTGACAAAGGCATTGTCAAACTGTAAATTTCAGTTCCATAGAGACAGGATCGGGGTAGCAGATAATCCCTTTCTTGTTGTGAGGGAGCGTTGAAATATGGAAACAAAAATATTCCAATTTAATTTGTCCTTTAAATAAATTGTGAATTAAAATTGAAGTTGGTCTTAACAGATACTTGGAAATAATTAGTTTATTTATTTTAAATTAACTAGCTAGAGAAATTCAAGTTAGAAGTTTTTCTAAAGTTACGCAAGAGTTATCCCTTAAATTAAGGAGATAAGATTAAGTTATATTTGAGTTGTAGTTAGTTAACTCAGGTTACTGAGTTAAGTCGAGTTAAATTAGTTCCAAATTGTTTGAGGAACTAATAAAGAGTTAATAGCCAGTTGATGCATGCATGCATTCAACTAGTGCTACTCCAGTTAACTAAAGATTCCCTCATCACAAACTCATGCATGTCTATTCTGAGAAAGACCAAGTTGAGATTAAAGTCAAGCACATTGTACTATCAGTTCCATGTGTTTTCTAAAAGAGAAAACTCATGCATGCAGTCAAGGATTTAATCATGGAGGATTGTGCAATTTTGGAGGAGATCATTCACTTGGTAATAGGAGAATCATCCACAAGGAATGAGCAAGGAAATAGGAGCTTGGAGGGAAGAGAGGAACGTTGGAGAGAAGCCAAGATTTCTTGTGAGCATCTGTGAGGATTGTACTAAGAGTTGGCTAGCTGTGAGAGCTAAGACTTTGCATAATTCTAATGTATTTCCACCTTGTATGATAATACAGATAGTGGGGTTTTGAGCTGAGGCTTTCCCCAAAGTATTTTCATGTGTATTGTATGATTGATTCTTCTTCTTCTTCTTATATTGTTCATCTCGATCTTTAAGCTTCCGCAAATTGATAGTAGAAGTAGGTTCCAGTATTCTACTTTGATTTATATTATATTGCATTATCAGGTTAACCTACATCAGAATTTCTACAAATTTGACTGAATTTCCTGTCGTAATTAAATCAACAACATAAAAATAAATTAGTACTACATGCCCATTTTGATCAAATTTGTTATATGGATTTATATTGCTTTGACTTCTCAGAAAACCCTCTTGAAGAAAGAAGGAATATATATTCTCATACCACTGCCTACATTCCTATTTCATTCTATGCAAGGCTTTCTTTAATATTCAAACTAAGTGTTGCTCCACTGTTTTCACAAACCTTTCAAGTTATGTCAAATACACCTCCTTTAAATCATCATTCAGAAAACCATATCTTACATCTAGCTGGCATAAATTTCAATGGTACTTTGCAGCTAATGCAATTAACAATCTAATCATATTAAATTTAGCTACAAGTGCAAATTTTTATGCATTATCAATACCCTCCTTTTGTGAGTAACCTTTTTCCACCAATCTAGCTTTATATTTATGCATAGTACCATATGATTTAAATTTGGGTTTGTACAACCAATTATTTCTAATGGGATCTTTATCTTTAGGTAGTTCACTCAATTCCCAAGTTTTATTTTTAATTATAGATTCATATTGTTCCTCCATAACTATTCTTAAATCTTCATGTTCACTACCTTCATTAAAACTCATGGATTCTATGACACTCAAAACACTACTCATCAGGGAATAGTCCTTATACCTTTCAGGTAGGTGAATATGTTGATCAGATCTCCTTCGTGCTACACTATTTTCACCTTTGTGCTCTGAAGGCACTTCTCTACCTATGATTAAGCTCTAACTGTCGGTGATGTCCATATCACTAGATTCTTGCTCAAGCTTTCTCTTCTCACAGTTTTATGCTCCTGGTTCTGCACTCTTGTCTTCAACTTCAGAAGAAAGTGCCACTTTTCATAATTGTTTTCCTTATTTCCTTCATTTTCATATTCATGGAAAATTACATATCTACTCACAAGTACATTGTGAATATAGGGATCAAACATATGGCATTCTTTACATTTTGAACAATATCCTACAAAAATGCATTTAATAGCTTTAGAATCAAGCTTCATTTTATTCTCCTTTAGAATATGTGCAAAGTCTTTACACCCAAACACCTTCAGATGAACTACTGGTTTAAAACCATACAAGGCTTCGAATGGAGTCTTGAGATTAATATACCCTGCTTGACTTCTACGATTTAAATAAACAAAAATACTAATGGCTTCTTCCCAAAAATAATTTGAGAGGTTCTTACCTTTTATCTACTTCATGCACACTCCACCTATGTCTTCTTTTTCTTTTTTGCAACATTTTTCTGTTGTGGAGTGTAGGGTAGTGTGAATTGATGCACTATTTTATGATCCTTGAAATAGTTAGTGAAGTTCCCCAAACTGTACTTTCCCCCTTGATTTGAATGCATGATCTTTATGAGCTTCCATGTTTGCTTCTCTCTCATGTTTTTGAATTCTTTCAAATATTCAAAAATGTCACTCTTTGTCCTTAGGAAGTACACCCAAGTGTACCTTGTGCAATCATCAATAAACAAGATAACGTAATAGGCACTTCTTGGGGATATAATCTGCATAGGTCCAGTAAAAATAAAATGCACAAGCTATAATACATCTCTTCTTCTCCTATAATAATTATAATGGAATTCATCTCTATGAATTTTTCCTAATGTGAAACTTTCACAAGAAACATATTCATTCTTTAACATAGGGATTCCTTCAACCATACTTTGTTTTTGCAGCAACAATAAATCATGATAATTGATGTGACCATACCTATGATGCCAAAAATTTTCTCTTGACATAGTTGTAGAAGTCAATGCTTGATGACTTTTGCTGGTGACATCCAGCTTGTACATGCCTCCAACTCTAACTCTTGAAGCAATAGGTTTGTAGTGATCCAACAAATCTTTTACTATGAAATGGTTTTTGAATAATTCAACCTGCGGTTTCTGATATGTAATTGTAGACCCAAAGATCATTTTTTCTTGATCCTAAACACATAAATGACATTATGAATGTGGCTAGCATTTCCATTTGGAAATGTTACAGGAATATCCCACATCTCTTGATATGATATGGGTGATCATCTCCAAGAAATATATTAGCACCATTTCATACCTCTTTGAAATTCTCATACCAACTCTTGTTACATGTCATATGAATCAAAGCTCCATATTCCATAAACCATGCATTTACATCACCCATTTCAGTAGCTAGTGCAACATTAGACATAAACAACTTAAGATTTTTGAGATCATGATCTAGGGCTTCTCCTGAAAAATGTGTTGATTTTCTTCTATGTTTATGCCTAGATTCATGACTTTTCTTTTTATAGCATTCTCTGGAAAGATAACCACTTCTACCACAGAAAAAAAATAAATAAAATAAATAATATATAAATAAAAAAAAAATAAAATAAAATAAATAAAAAAAAAAAAATAAAAAATAATAATTATTCCATGTTCATTTTGGCATATGACATACCTTGATTTGATATCGGAAATGATATTTTCTGAGATGAGCTTCTGCCTTTACTTGCTCATCCTTATTTCCCTTTGAATATTTTCTTCTTTGCAACAAGTGTCGAATATGTATTCTGAGGCTTCAAATTCTTACACCTCTCTTATTCTTGTTGTAGTATACTTGTCAATTCCTCAACATTTGGCACTTTCTCCCTTGCTGCAAGATCTGTAATAAACATATGATAGTCCTATGAAATTCGATTTAAGGTGATTGTCACAAGATCAGTAGCAGGTACTCATCCTCCTATATCTCCCAACTTGTCTTTCCATAATTTAATTATTGTAATAAAGACACAAACATATTCATTTTCTTCCATTTTAATATACATGAGCTTACTCTTTTGAAACATGACACAATTTTTATTTTTAGTTTCATACAACTCCTTCAATGCATTCCATGTTGCATTAGAGGTCTCACAATCACAAATATAAGGAATTAAATTACCTTTTATGAACATTTGTAACATTACCTTTGTTTTTTTATATTGCTTCTCCTAGTCCTAAATAGATGCACCTATCAAGCCTAAAGCATGTTTTTCGTCTTCTCCCTTTGTGATGGCACAAGCGACATAAACTTCCAAGAGCGTTTGCATCTTAAATTTCACTTGACATTCTTCATGCCATCCATTTCATTAGCTTTGTTCAGCCATATCTCTACAAGTGGATTTACCATCAATTCCCAATGCCTTTTAGGAGGAATTCCAACAACTTCAAATGTATATTTGCAAGCCCTGAGTTTAAATTTAATCCAAAATAATTAATAAGGATAAAAAATAAAACCTCATTTTAAAATATATATGAGCACTCCCTCTTATTTAAAAAAAAAAAAATCAATATAGAATCCCCTTTTTGAAGGTATAGGTGGGTGCTCCCCTTAAACAATATAAAACCATTAAAAAACAAGCCACATCCTCTCCTTTTTACTAACACTTTTGACTAACACCAACGTATTTTTCGATAGGACAAAGAGGTGTTGCAATGCAATTTTTCTTTTTTTAATTTGCAAGGATGGATGGATCAACGTACCTTCCAATAGACATAAAATGCATTGATCTCAAATTAAGTCAATAACCCAGTTGCGCGATCTTTGGAATGAATCACCTTACAATCAAAGAGGATGTGGCTAATGACGATTGTGAAGCTACAATAACTAGAATTGATATCCTTACACACAAAAGAAGAGGTGACAAACCACCCTGACTTCTTAATCCTCTTAGGCTATGTATTTTCCAATGCCCTAGCGGCTACCACTCCTGTCATTTCCCTATTGCACCAATTGTTTTTCTAGTATTACATATTAACTATTATGTAACATTGCCTATGAACTAATAATATACATTATATGTATGGACTTAAAAAATTGCTAAGACTTTAGGAATGCATTTTCTTTTTTGACATGAATACTTGCTTCCGTAATATATAACTTAGTATTTCCCTCTGGATTTCACACTAATCTATACAACTATGATGATGAGTTTAGTATATAATTACAACTTTTACATGTTGGTTTTCACCCATGGGCTACTATTTTGTAAACATTATACGCTTATATTATTCCTAACTCTAGAGTCCTAGTGTATAATAAAGGATAATCAATCTGATACACCTATCATTTGTATACCATAGAAAATTTAACTCCATCCAGCTCAGTTAATGGAGGAACACTTCTTTTTTTTGTGGAAATATTTCACTTCGAAATCCTTGCCCTTCCATAGGGCTCATCACTGTGCACGTAGCCCTCTCCCCATAGCCTTCACATGGGTATCACCTGGCAACCTGTACTTGTGCTTTCGTTGACATCTAGGATTCATTTCAATGATCCAAGGGTGGAAAACCCTTCCTCAAATTGTTAACCCTAATGTTTGGTGTTCATTCTCAACTTTTCTTCATTTTCCATTTTTTTGTTTACCTTATCCTCCTCCTGCTAGAGGAATTTTGATCCTTAGCCAACCACCACCAAGAGGATTCTGCAGTTTTCGATATTTGCAATATTGTTTCAGGGTATGTGTCTGTGTTTCTTATCTCCCACTTATTGCACTAGCAACCTAATACGTTGGGAGATAAAATTATGTTTCTCCCTTTTTCATATTTGGGTGTCACTGTCACCATTCTACTTTGACAAAAGAACTAGTGAGGTTTAGTATTAAATTAGTTGTCTCTTCCCTCTGTTTCTATTTTCCCACTATTATTTGGCTTTGTCAAACACCTTTCTAGTTGCAATTTTTACATGGGAATGCTAATGTTAGTAACTCTGTTTTGGTTCTTTCGAACATTGTCAATATATATCTATATGTATAACTAGCGGTTTTGTTCGATGGTCCCGTACCCTCCTATCCTTACTCGACGCCTTTCAGTCTACAGAGTTTGTTGTCCACCAGGTTCATCTCTACATCCAAGTTCAAACCCTTGCCCCTTATTTTTATGTTTTATTTTTTCTTTTGTTAGACACAAATAACTATATTAGAAATGTACTTTGGCATTTTTCCTTTAAGAATGATTTCTATTGGGAATACTAATTCTGCACTAAATTTTTCTTAGGGTTGCACCTTGATTTGGTGTTGGTACGACAGGAATGAACAAGAACCCGGTAGATCCCCAAAATTCTCAATTTGTTGTTCTCAGAGGTTAATTACTCACCCTCACACCACTATTACTCTGCACCTCTTTTAGTAATGGAAAAATCCCATACATATCATACTAAGTAATTTATTATTTTGGTATAAGAGGATTGGTAGTAAAATCCACTAATATGTATACCTTCTTCCTTATCCTTTGCTCAATCCTAAATTATACCTATTTCACTTTCCATTTTTCATCTTACTCGTCTACTCCAATGATTTGAATGCAGGTAAGTGGGAGCTCGATTATCTTTTGTTCTTTCCAAATACAAACATCTATGTGGTCTAACTCAATCTCTCGACTCAACAAGCTGGTCCCTGTGGCGTTCTTTCTACACTGGTTGTTACTTCCAACATCTATGAATCATAATCTTCACTTATATATTTGGTTTTACTACTCGCACATTCTTACGAACTAAACTATTTGGCCTCATGGCTCCTAGAAACAGGGAATTTAAATATCATTTGGACCTATGTATTAGTTTATTTTCTTTTTGTTTTTAGAAAACGCAGTCCATGTCTTTGTCTATATCCCTATCTGTAATACCATTCTTGTATGCCAGTGTAGTTTCGTAAATGGGAAGAACACTTTATTTATATAATATAACCAATATTTTATTTGTATGAATGAATGTTTTAAAGGAATTCCAATATTCTAAATATTCCTAGTGGGTTCCTTCTGAAATGTTTTCTATGCATGATTCTAGTTTGTAGTTCTGTACATATAAAGAAAGATTAGTTTTAACATGAATATTATCGGAACATGAGAATCTCTTACGGGTTAAATATTATCGGAACATGAGAATCTCTTACGGGTTAATGTATTTTTAATTACTAATGATTTTTTTGGAATTACCTATGTTATTAGAGCTCGTTAAGTAGGACAAATTTTTTAATCTTTTATCGGTGCTGGAGTTTCATCATTGAATAAAATTGCCAGGTTTTCAGGGTTAATGATGTTACATGTTTTTTTTTCTCCTCTACGAAAGGCACTCTTTGTATTTTATGGTTTTTCTATACAATATAGAAGATACGACATTGTTTGCACCACCATCTAAATTATGTATATGACTTATACTCAGAATAGTTTCCAGATCTTGCCTCCGTTTAGGCCCATTTGTTTTCTTTCCCGACAAATATGTTCAACCTAGTATCAATACATGGTTATGACAATTTTATGTAAGGAATCTGAGATTAATTCATTCTGAATTTCCCACATTAACAATACAATGAAAACATGCTAATGTTTTAGTTTAATTCATTTGTTTAACTGTTTCCTGCTTCCAACCCTCACTCACCTCTAACCCTTGGGTCAAAGTTGCTAGTATGCATTTTGGTGATGAATCTATCAAAAGATAAAGGGAACATAGTATAGTAATCTCTAGCTTGTGAAAGGAGTGTCGCCTCCTGAGGTGACAAATTGTTTTTTCTTTTAAATTCTCCACCGTGCACTTTTGAGTTATGCACAAAGGTTCCTCTCAGTAAGCTAAGTTAACTCAAACCCCCTTGCACTCAGATTCTATCACCCTTATTTAGAATGTGAATTTATTCCAATCTACCCCATATAACAAATAGAAAAGGGTCTAGAACTTTTACTAGCGGTATATTAATCTGCTATTGCTCAGTAGCTACATGCCACCAATTTCTACTAATCCCTATCTTAACAAAATTTGCTAGTTGGTAACTCTAAATGTGATACATTATTGATTCAAATTTGTCATCGAAATTTTTGGATGGTTTTGCTTACAATTACCTTTTACCGAAGTACTTTGTTCATGACAATACTATCTATTTCACTTACATTTATATGTTAACAATGGCGCAATGAAGAAAAAAAAAATTTAATACACACGCTTTATCATTTGAACCAATGGAATTCAACACATTTCAATTTCCCTTTTTACACACACTAATTCCTACATTTAGTCAACTTTCTCGATACACATGCATAAAATTAATTATGCCCAATATATGCACCCAAAATGGATTTCATCCAATATACATGTACAAAATATATAAATCTCAGTAATAAAAATCAACGAAAATTATCACTCTTTACTTGAATACTCTACAACTGATATTTCACACGTTTAAATCATTTATTAGGTTATTCATGTATAGAACCTGCAATTAATAAAAGAAATTAGAATTTCTAATCAGATATCTTCTGGAAACCTCTTGCAAGAACCACCTTCCACCTAACCATGAACCATCATTCAGTTCCCTCAGTGCTCAGATGTGCTTGCCCAAGAATCAAAAACCTTTTGTGATTCAAGATAATGTATTTTATACATTACTTCCTTGGCATATTTTTCCTTAGCGGTGTCCTGCTTTTCATGGGTTTTTCAACCCACTAGCCTAGGTTTCTTTTTTTCATTTCAGAAAAGGTATTTTCCCTTTTTCATTTAAAGAACCCATTTCTCTCCCATGGCACTTTATCCCCCCTTATAAAGTGTTTCTCTACAATTGAGTGATTTAATAGATTTTCTATCCCATCATATTAAATCTTGTTGATAAACACCTAGGGATTTTTTTAGGACTTTGTTTAAGGGAACCTCGTCTTGAATTTATCCACTAACATTGGTTTTTGGATTTTGACAAGAATGTCTTAGCTCAAGTGTTTATTTCCCATGTAATTCCCATATTTCCTTT